>JAWNKV010000963.1:0-11505 GCA_035041805.1 Amiota mariae | reverse complement strand
CCATAATTGAGCAAAATCCCCGGTTTTTATTGAAGTGAAACTTCTTTAGCGGCGTTGGGCAAAAATTTAGTGTAAAAATTTGAGTGAAAAAAAAAAATTTTAACGTTTTTCGGACTCTGTATCTCATGAACCGCACTAGGACGACACTTCAAATTTTCAAGGAATGTGTATTTCTATTGCCATATCCCCAACAAATAATAAAAATTTTGGAAAATCCACCGGAAAAGTCTCAATAAAGAGATTACAATTACACAACAACAACATGCAGCTTGTGTGGTATAAAAATGTTTATAACAACAACATGCAAGCAACCAGCTTGTGTGCTTATTATTATAGAATATCATGACCCTCTTTTTAGGGTTCCGTACCCAAAGGGTGAAAACGGGATCCGACCGGGATTACTAAGCCTACGCTGTCCGTCCGTCCGTCACAGAGCTCTATCTCATTAACCGTAATAGATTGAAAGTTGAAAGTTGACACAGAGTGTGTAATTCAGTTGCACCTATAACGACAAATAATAAAAATAAATAAAGTTAAAAAAATAAAGGGGATGCCATACCAAAAACTTGTAACATTTGTTGCGGTGGAGCATCCGTCCGCCAAAGAGCTCTATCTCATGAACCGTAATAGGTAGACAGTTAAAATTCAAAGAGTGTGTATTTCTATTGCCGTTATAAAGAATAATAATAATTATTTTTGGAAATCCACCGGAAAAATCAGAAAAACTCAATAAAGGACTAATTAAAATTATAATAGCTTAAGTTTCAAGCACTGCTTTGCAACTTAAAGCAGTTGGTTATTATTTATGTTGTATCTGTATATGATGTTCATTATTATTTAAATACATAAGTATTTTAGTTTAGCTTTAAAAAAACTTGGATGATGGTACGAAACCCTCCGTGTGCGAGTCCGACTCACATTTGGTTGCATTTTTTTTTTAAGTGTTGTGTTTATAATAACAACATGTAAATAACTATAGAAACTTCCAAATATTTCTATATTTGAAATGATGATGGGTCACGCACGTAGCGGTTCTAACAACAAAATCAAAAAGAAATTCATATTGAAATTTCGAGATTGAGAGCGAAACAACAAATTTGAGAGTGAACACAATTTATAGTAAACATTTTCTAATGCTGATCAATGACTCAGGTACACACAAGACAAACGACGACTGAGACTGCCTCTTGTGCACGCACTTCTTTGTACGCCTTTTCTCTCTCTCACACATTCCGAAGTGGTTGATCATTTACAAATATTCTATTTGAAAGTATTTCCAAGTATTTGCAAATAAACTGAATGAAAGGAATGCAAGGCGTTCATTTGGATTGTTTGGTTTTTTTTCTCACTTGTTTCAATTGCATTTGCTTTTCGAATGAACGAAGTGAGCATCATTTACAAATACATACCAATCGTTTCATTTGTTTGCTTCTGCTATTTCGGCACCAAATGAAAGAAATTTTCAAATGTATTTGTAAATATTTGCTTGCAAACGAATTTGTGCAAGACTCAATGAGTACATAACATTTCACTAACACTATGATAAAATTTTATACATCAGTTTGATCGTGTGTATAGCGTGTGTTTTAGTGGACTCGCTGTGCTTGGTGCAACTTCCCGTTACTTTACTTCAATGCTTGTTCTGTTTTCATATTGTGCTACTCGTAAGTGGAACATTGCCTTAAACGTCGCAAAATGCGTTTGTGTTACGTTCACCCATGATTAACTCTGAATGGTCAATCCCTAGAACATCATACGGGACATTGATACCTGGGTGTATACTTGGACAGACATCTCACTTTTAGATCGCACATTGCGGCATTGTCAGAGTACGCGCTGCAAGCGATGCTATAATATTATGCGACAACATGCTATAAACCTCTCCATGCTTATTTATGTGTAAAAGATTAAAACATGTCAAAGTGACAGCGAAGCGAGAAGCGAGTTGAAGCTACAAAGATAGAGCGAAGCGAGCGAGTATTTTTGAAATGGTTTGTAGTTTGATATCGCTTTGGAAGTTTATGTTTATACTCTTCACGTAGTGAATAGTATTGTATGTTTGTCATGAAGTTCGTAACACAGAAGGACACGTCGGAGACCCCATAAAGTATATAATTTCTTGATCAGAGCGACAAGACGAATTTATATAGCCATGTCTGTCTTTCCGTCTATTCCCTCAGTTTTTGAGCTAGAGAGCTGAAAGCTTTTTTTTTACCATACGCAGTACATTTGTCGGAATCAGCCGAATCGGACCACTAAGAGGGGTACCCCCATACAACCCGGGATCCAAATTCATGTTCTTATTACAAAACCTTTTTTGGTTTTTGTACTGTCGACTTGAAGTTGGGACACTATAAGTGTCTGACCCATATCCACCAACTTATAAATTTCAAGTTCCTCGAACTACTAGCAGGGGTGTGAAGAGTATTACAACTTCGGCATAGCCAAAATTAGTCTTTTTTTATATTTTTGGTTGCATTTTGAGCTTAAATTACCGTTTGTTTTTAAAGCAAACATTTTTTGCATTCGCTAACATTCTTAAATGAAAGTCGAGGGCTGTAAATTTATTGTAAAGTTAAAATTAATTCTAAATAATGGAAATTAACGTGAAAACTTAATTTGAGAAGTATTTAAACGGGCAGTTTTGTAAGATCAAACAAATAAAAATTACCACAATAGAATTTTAGTACAAAATAAGTGGAAAGAAATTGAACCAGAATTAATAAAGCATATTAAATAAAATAAAAAAATCAGCCAAGTGTTAGTCGGACTCGCACACGAAGGGTTCCGTACCATCGTTCAAGATTATTTGCTTAAAATATTAAATTATGTGGATATTTAACAGTATACTACAAAAAAAAGGTTAAACAAAAGGTTAAATTAAAGAAGAATGCTTCTAAAAATGTGTATTTTTAGTATTAACACACTCTGTGAAAATTTCAACTCTCCACCTATTACGGTTCATGAGATAGAGCAGGAGACGGACGGACATTGTAAGCTTAGTAATAGGGTCCCGTTAGTTCCGTTTGGGTACGGAACACTAATAAAAAAGAAGAAAATTAGAATAGTTATGTTAAATAAATAAATATAAAGTCGCGAAAGGCATCTCTCACTATTTGGCTTGTTCTCACATTGACCGAATTGAATGGCAACATAAAAACGAGCAATGCAAATCGCTTCGCTTAAAGCTTCCACTCTGACATCTTATAGCATAGCTCATGGTGTGAGAAATAAAGGTGATGCCAATTTGGTTTGTTACGCTCTCAAATTTCGCTCAATCTCATTTTTTAGTAAATAAGTATCATCAGTGTATTACAACGCTGAAAAGTACGCATTTAGTGAACACAACGTGAAAATGCATTGAAAATGTGTTATAAAGTTAATTGTTTGCGCTCTGATCAGCTATGTTGGTGACTGTGAAATCGTGTTCAAAATAATATTATTAAAATAAAATAGCGAATAACCATAGTAGGACATACAATAAATTGAATAAAATAATAAATTAAAAAAACAAAACAGCATTTTTTCTATTTTTCATAGAATTTTCAGGCAGTTAAATATGCACATATGTTAATATGTAAACAATGAATATATGATAGTGTTGTGCAGCGTAAAAATTAATAAATAAGGACCATTTGCAGAAATCGACACATAGTGGTAAAAAATTGGCATCACCTTTATTTCTTACACCATGATAGCTCATAGCACGAAATATTATCTCTTTTCGCTTTGCATCACTTGTTGCGCGCACTCTGACATCAGCCTTAGATGGTTAAGACGAGTTTGTTACTGCATTCCCAAAATAAGCTGTCCCTTCGTAACAATGTGCTCATATACAAATTTATTCTTGCCCCAGTTGGAGATATGGAATACACATCTATGGCATTGCGGCAAAGTCGAATTTAGATAAGGTTATCGGCTCAACCGAACTAGTTGGCCAGAAAACTTTTATCCGGCATACAAAGGAGAAGATTAAAACGATTAAAAGCTTAATTCAAGAATAATATAAGTACGGAGTTTTTAAAATTGTACATAGTTATATCATAAGATAAGATATCTTATCTTATAATAATAATTTAAGTAGTCTGTAAATTTTGAATCGCACTTAGGTTAAGCTGCTAATTAATTAAAAAGAATTATTAGAATTACTAACCAGATGTAATTTCCAGCTTGCACACCTGTTAATTATATATTATCTGTAGGCTAAGTTGCTTTTGTACAGTAACAATATATTAAATAAATTTAACCAAACAAAAAAGAGAAAAATATATATACATTGTATATTGCTTCATAACAGAATTCAAGCACTGTAGCAAAAGGTTTTAAAATGTTGCAGTTTTTGTTTTGATATAAAAGCTTTAAATAGAACTTTCTAATTCGCTATCAATGCTACATTGAAATGCAGTGCTTGGAACTACTGTACATTAGTTAAGTGTGGGGAATAGAAATTTTTGCTCAGCTCTTCAAACGACACTCAGTATTACAAAACAAACCATACCAAACCAAAAGAAAGCAAAGACAATGTCAAGCAACTATTCAACGGGACCCAACCCACTCCACAAACAAATTATATATAGATCGACAGTAAATAAATTTGTGGCAATTGAAACAATTAACCGCGAAGTACATTTTTACACACGAATGCCAAACATTTCAATTAAACGTTGCTCATTTCTTATGCTGGTTAGAATTATGAAATTTAAAGTGACAACAGTCACAACAAAAAAGAAATAAATGACTTCGGTTCACCATAGTTTCTACCTTTCACTACTTTTGAAAATTCATTGAACAAAAAAAAATGATGTGGAACCCGAAAAAGAACTGAATGCGAAATTGTAATATTTCCAATTAATCAAATATGAAAATTTCAAAACCTACAAAAAACGTTTACAGAGCCACATGGATTTCGGTAGTTGCTTCTTAAATTTGGGAATAACTTGTTCATGACGTCCTGAATATTACTATGCATTTGACTTAAGTTGGAAGGAAAGGAAATCTCATTTATTGTGCAATCAGTGTGGATTTTTACGTCTCCGATGCCTGAGAATGTGTATTGATGTAAAAAACAAGGGATTTTGGACTAAAATTAAAAACAAGAAGAATTTTGGTCATGCTGAATAACATGTGCATAATTGAGAGAAATCCCCGGTTTTTGCTTCTGTTGATCTTATTTTTGACAGTGTGACAGAACGGAGATTCCACCCGGCCAACGGGTGAAAGTTGGTATGAAGGCAATGCTACCTGAGCGGCTACCAGGAGGAAACACTGACGGGGAAAAAGCAGGCCTCTTCGAAAGGGGGGCAAAGTACACCGTAGGCGCCGCTAGTTGAGAAGGGCAAGAAGGAAAGCGTGAAGAATGCAGAGGTCAGGAGGACCAAACCCGACAAGGAGTGGACAGAGGTACGACGTATGTCACGGAGAAAGAATAAAACGGAGAAGACACAGCGGATGCGTCTTGATTCAATCGTTATCTCCAAGCGAGGTGATGCAACCTATGCCAACATGCTTAGGCTGATTAAGCAGCAGCCAGAACTGGAGGATTTCGGCACGATGGTGAATAAATTAAGGAAAACCCGTAAAGGAGAACTGCTGCTGGAGCTAAAAGGAGGAAGTAAAACAAAAGCAAGGGAATATGAAGGTGCCTTAGTTAAATCTTTGGAGGAAAAAGTTTCAGTTAAGACTCTTTGTCAGCAAACATTGGTGGGATGTTGGGACCTGGACGAAGTCACCACACGAGAGGAGGTGTGCGAAGCCATACGCACTCAAATTCCAGCCCTCCGTAGCATGGAGGCGTCAGCGGTTAAATCTATGCGTAGGGCAAGATATGGGACTCAAACTGCCACTATTGAGCTCCCTGCTGCATATACGAGTTGGATGGGTTCAGTGCAGGATACGTGGAAATATCGCACCGATCAGATGTTATCGCTGCCTCAACTACGGGCATGTTTCCCACCAATGCGAAAGCCCGGTTGATCGCACAGGCGAATGCTTACGTTCTGCAAATGAGGACACTTAGGCACAGGTTGCCAAGCAGCACCGAAGTGCTCAATATGTGTAGACCGGGACAACAATCACGATACAGGCTGTTTCCACGTATAATTCCACGATGTTGCAGCTAAGTAAAAATGGTTAAGGTGATCCAAATCAACCTTAATCACTGCAGGGATTATTGTATCAGACCATTACTGAAAGGCGCATTGATGTTGCAGTCGTGTGTGAACCCTACCGTGTACTTCAGGCAAATAACACGTGGATAACTGGTCAGACTGGTGGGGCCGCAATCTAGGCCTGTGGCCAACTCCCAATAGAATTCAGTGGCCCATCGAACAACAAGGGATTTGCCAGAGTTAAGGGGATCCACATTTCCAGTTGCTACGCACTACCAAGTGACGACCTAGCAACTATCAATGCGTTCCTTGACGTTCTCGTATGCAATGCTCGTGGAAAATTCCCTCTTCTAATTACTGGGGACTTCAACGCTTGGGCTATTGAATGGGGAAGCACCAGAACTAATGCTAGAGGTTCAGCTATCTTGGAGGCATTTGCCGCCTTAGACATCACTCTCCTCAATACGGGTAACAAGGTAACTTTCCAGAATAGCGGTGGGGAGTCATTCATTGACCTCAGTTTTGCCAGTAGATATCTTGCCTCCTCTCAAAGTGGGAAGTACAAGATGTCCTCACACTCAGCGATCACAATGCAATCGAAATAAACACCACGAATACATGTCCTCGCCGTAGCTGTAGACCAAGTTCGAAAGCTCAAAAAAACGGATGGAAAGTATGCATGCTAGACATACCCATGCTAGACTACATGCTGGAAGGAGTTAACTTGCAGGGATCTGCACAGCAACAAGTTAAGGGCCTAATGAAAGCTGTTACTGATGTTACTGCGATGCCTCACTGCCCAGGAAAGGAAGAAATAATCGGCATACACCAAACTATTGGTGGAATGCTGAGATAGCGCAGCTTAGAAGGGAGTGCATCAGATCTAGAAGGCAAGCACAAAGAGCAAGGGATCAGAAAATGTTGTACGTCGGCAGGCCGAATACAAAGAGAAACGTGCTGAGTTGCGTAAATCCATCCAAAGGAGTAAAAGCATACACTTTCAGGACCTATGTGAAGACCTCAACAATAACCCTTGGGGAGGAGCTTACAAACTGGTCAAGCGACGCCTGGGAGGAGTCGCCGGCCCAGCGCCGATCGGTGCAGCGGTTATGTTAGATATTGTGCGAAACTTCTTCCCGCAATGTGAACGCACACATTGGGCAAGGGAGGCTGTCTTGGAACCCATTCCCACAATTACGGCAGATGAGCTTCTGGACGCCTCCAAAAAAACAGGCAGCATGAAGACCCCTGGCTTGGATGGAATCCACAACAGTGTCCTAAAACATGCAATACAGAGGAATACAGACGTCTTCCGTAGAGTGTTGAATACGTGTGTGAAAGAGGGTGTTTTTCCCTCTTGCTGGAAGCGGCAGAGATTGATGCTGATACCGAAAGGTAACAAGCCGCCGGATCAGCCATCATCATATAGGCCACAATGTATGCTGGACACAATGGGTAAGATACTATCATATGTCGGCGCATCGAATTGGTAACAGAGGGTCCAAATGGACTACACAAAAACAAGTATGGTTTTAGGAAGGACAGGAGTACCAGTAGAGTCCGTGATATCGCTCTGAATGCAATCGCTGGTGAACGATGCCTCTGGGGCACAAAGCAGTATTGCGCTGTAGTTACCCTGGATATTAAAAATGCGTTCAACTCGGCAAGATGGTGCAATATAGTATGCTCCTTGGAGAATATCCGTGTACCAAAGTACTTTCTCAGAATGGTGATGTCATACCTGAGCAATAGAACGCTTCTATATGACGCAGAAATAGGTCCACACTTGTACAACACAACTGCTGGTGTACCGCAGGGATCTGTGCTCGGCCCAATCTCATGGAATGTGATGTACGACGGAGTGTTTAGCGTGCCTCTACCAGATGAAGTAGAGATAATTGGCTAAGCAGATGACATTGCAGTAGTTGCAGTGGCAAAGACACTCCTGGAAAGGGGAAATGCAACTCATCCGTTGTAAACTTTAAAAATTGGCTTTGGCAGACTGGTCTAGAGTTAGCGGAACACAAAACTGAGCACTTCGGTGCTCACGGGAGTGAATAGTATTATAAGTTTGTCGTCAAGTTTGTAACACACAGAAGGAGACATCGCAGACCACAGTATATATATTTGTGATCAGCTCATTGAGACGAGTTGATTTAGCCATGTCCGTCGGTCCGTCTGTTCGCACTCCTAGTCCTTCAGTTTTTGAGCTAGAAAGCTAAGATTTTGTACATAGGTTTCTTTTTACCAAACACCGACCAAGTTCGTGAATCAGCCTAATCGGACCACTAGGGGGGTACCTTCCATACAAACCACCTTTTTTAAATTAACGTTCTTATTAGAAACAGTTTTTTTTTTTTTTGACTTATTGAACTGAAATTTGGACACTATAAGTTTCTGACCCATATCCACAAACCATGAAAATGTCAAGCCCCTCTGACTGGGAGGGGTACCTCCCATACAAACCGTAATCAAAATGAAAGTTCTTATTAGAAAAACTTTTTTGTTTCTTGTCCTATAGACTTAAAATTTGGACACTATAAGTGTCTGACCCATATCCACCAACTTATAAATTTCAAGATCCTCGAACTACTAGCAGGGGTGTGAAGAGTATTACAACTTCGGCATAGCCAAAATTAGTCTTTTTTTTATATTTTTGGTTGCATTTTGAGCTTAAATTACCGTTTGTTTTTAAAGCAAACATTTTTTGCATTCGTTAACATTCTTAAATGAAAGTCGAGGGCTGTAAATTTATTGTAAAGTTAAAATTAATTCTAAATAATGGAAATTAACACGAAAACTGAATTTAAGAAGTATTTAAACGGGCAGTTTTGTGTGATCAAACAAATAAAAATTACCACAATAGAATTTTAGTAGAAAATAAGTGGAAAGAAATTGAACTAGAATAAATAAAGCATATTAAATTAATTAAAAAAAATCAGACAAGTGTTAGTCGGTCTCGCACATGGAGGGTTTCGTACCATCGTTCAAGATTTTTTGCTCAAAATATTAAATTATGGATATATTTAACAGCCTAAAAGTATACTACAATTAACAGCTTAAAAGTATACTACAAACAAAAAAAATTAAACAAAAGGTTAAATAAAAGAAGAATGCTTCTAAAAATGTGTATTTTTAGTATTAACACACAAGTGAATTACATACTCTGTGAAAATTTCAAATCTCTACCTATTACGGTTCATGATATAGAGCAGGAGACGGACGGACGGACAGCGTAAGCTTAGAGATAGGGTCCCGTTAGCACCCTATGGGTACGGAACACTAATAAAAAAGAAGAAAATTAGAATAGTTATGCAAATCGCTTCGCTGAAAGCTTCTACTCTGACATCTTATAACATAGCTCATCATGGTGTAAGAAATAAAGGTGATGCCAATTGGACTTGTTGCGCTCTCAAAATTCGCTCAATCTCATTTTTTAGTAAATAAGTATCATCAGTGTATTACAACGCTGAAAAGTACGCATTTAGTGAACACAACGTGAAAATGCATTGAAAATGTAAAAATTTGTGTTATAAAGTTAATTGTTTGCGCTCTGATCAGCTGTGTTGGTGACTATGAAATCGTGTTCAAAATAATATTATTAAAATAAAATAGCGAATAACCATAGTAGGACATACAATAAATTGCTCAAAATAATAAATTAAAAAAACAAAACAGCAATTTTTCTATTTTTCATAGATTTTTCAGGCAGTTAAATATGCACATATGTTAATATGCGAACAATGAGTTTATGATAGTGTTGTGCAGCGTAAAAATTAAGAAATAAGGACCATTTGCAGAGATCGACACATAGCGGTAAAAAATTGAATTTAAGTATTAAAAAATTAAAAGTATGGATAATAAATCACTTATATCACGAAGTGAAAAACAAAACCACGTCCAGCTCTCAAGAGTTCTGCTCAGTTATGTCATAGCACGAAATATTATCTCTTCTCGCTTCGCATCACTTTTTGCGCGCACTCTGACTTCAGCCTTAGGTGGTTAAGACGAGTTGGTTACTGCATTCCCAAAATAAGCTGTCCCTTCGTAACAATGTGATCATATACAAATGTATTGTTGTCCCCAGTTAGAGATATGGAATACAGATCTATGGCATTGCGGCAAAGTCGAATTTAGATAAGATTATCGGCTCAACCAAACTAGTTGGCCAGAAAACTTTTATCCGGCATACAAAGGAGAAGATTAAAACGATTAAAAGCTTAATTCAAGAATAATATAAGTACGGAGTTTTTAAAATTGTACATAGTTATATCATAAGATAAGATATCTTATCTTATAATAATAATTTAAGTAGTCTGTAAATTTTGAATCGCACTTAGGTTAAGCTGCTAACGAATTAAAAAGAATTTTAAAAATTACTAACTAGATGTAATATCCAGTTTGCGCACCTGTTCATTATATATTATCTGTAGGCTAAGTTGCTTTTGTACAGTAACAATATACTAAATAAATTTAACCTAACAAAAAAGAGAAAAATATATATACATTGTATATTGCTTCATAACAGAACTCAAGCACTGTAGCAAAAGGTTTTAAAATGTTGCAGTTTTTGTTTTAAAATAAAAGCATTAAATAGAACTTTCTAATTCGCTGTCAATGCTACATTGAAATGCAGTGCTTGGAACTACTATACAGTAGTTAAGTGCGGGGAATAGAAATTTTTGCTCAGCTCTTTAAACGACACTCAGTATTACTAAACAAACCATACCAAACCAAAAGAAAGCAAAGACAATGTCAAGCAACTATTCAACGGGACCCAGCCCACTCCACAAACAAATTATATATAGATCGACAGTAAATAAATTTGTGGCAATTGAAACAATTAACCGCGAAGTACATTTTTACACAAGAATGCCAAACATTTCAATTAAACGTTGCTCATTTCTTATGCTGGTTAGAATTATGAAATTTAAAGTGACAACAGTCACAACAAAAAAGAAATAAATGACTTCGGTTCACCATAGTTTCTACCTTTCACTACTTTTGAAAATTCATTGAACAAAAAAAAAAAATGATGTGGAACCCGAAAAAGAATTGAATGCAAAATTGTAATATTTCCAATTAATCATATATGAAAATTTCAAAACCTACAGAAAAAAACCTGATCATCTTCGTTGTTCGGAGCTAAAATTGCACGTTTACAGAGCCACATGGATTTCGGTAGTTGCCTCTTAAATTTGGGAATAACTTGTTCATGACGTCCTGAATATTCCTATGCATTTGACTTAAGTTGGAAGGAAAGGAAATCTCATTTATTGTGCAATCAGTGTGGATTTTTACGTTTCCGATGCCTGAGAATGTGTATTGATGTAAAAAACAAGGGATTTTGGACTAAAATTAAAAACAAGAAGAATTTTGGTCATGCTGAATAACATGT
>JAWNKV010000958.1:0-18828 GCA_035041805.1 Amiota mariae | reverse complement strand
GCAACAAAATCGATTAAGCAGCCACTTCTTAGAGTATCATTAGTCTCATCTATGTGTGTGTAGTGTACAAAGATTAAGAGATGATTTGGAAAATTGTCGACGATTAATGTTTCAGAGTCATTTCTTTAAATTTGAATTTGAAATTAACGATTAAATGTCGTGTACAGATTATAAGTAGAAAAAGTGTTTAAAGAATTATTATTGTTACATTGTCTTTAGTTAATGGTTTTGTCTTTTAGATCATATTAAAGCTTATGCATTTTTATCAGTCTTCTTGGGAAGTAGCATAGTGTTGATGTTGGGTAGGACGCCTCCCTGAGAGATTGTTACATCTGATAGTAACGTAGACAATTCATCATCATTGCGGATGGCTAACAGCAAATGACGGGGAATAATCCTGGCCTTCCTGTTGTCACGAGCGGCATTTCCAGCCAACTCAAGAATTTCAGCAACTAAATACTCCAGAACAGCAGCCATGTATACTGGAGCACCAGCACCAACACGTTCAGCGTAGTTTCCTTTGCGCAACATACGATGAATCCGGCCAACTGGAAATTGAGTCCCAGCCCGGACGGAACGAGACTTACTCTTTTTTTCAGTTTTACCGCCAGACATGTTTTTTATGTATTAATTTTCCAGCAAATTATTATTCTCAAAATTTCTAATTTGACACTTTTGACTGAACAAAATATTATGAAAATTTCGTAAATATTTTTTTTTTTTTTGTGTCAACTTACCCAATTTCGTAGACTTATGTAATTTTTTTTAAGTAATTATTCATTCTTGCCAATTTGTGCCAAAATGTAAACATTTGTGATTATAGTTTAGTATGTCTATTTAAATGTGTTTTTAACGTTTTTTGCCCAATTTTGCCCATTTACCAAATATTCTTAAAAACCACCATACAGTTTTAATTGCAATTTCTTGCGAATATAAAATTGATAACCTCAAATTCCACCAATTCTGTAAAAAATCTTTGGAGTCTTATATGTCTCCGTATCCATGGTACCCGACGTCGCATAAGATCTTAGTCCACGGTTACCAAATTATGGCTGTATCTCTTCTTCCTGTCGGTTGCCTTGGCGAAAATGCATCAGAAGGGCGCAATACGCTTTTTCTCATCTTAAAAATAAACTGTAGGTTTTGAAAAGAAACAATACATGATTTTAATCCAGTCACTAAGCAAAATTCACAAAAGGTATTTTGAATCCCTAGCCCTAACATCGCTTTCTATGAGCGGAGTGGGTGTGGTCGGATTGATCTGAAATTTTGAATATTTCTTTTTAATATCATAAATAGCAAATTTACCAATTTAGGGCTCTTTCACATCATTATTAGACTTTATGCCAAAAAAATAGCATTTCCGACCATAGTGGGGAACCACCCTACACATTCACAAAGTTTTATTACAATCAGATGAACGGTATGGCAGCGCATAACATATGAACAATTTAAAACACTAATTATTTAGTTATTTTAGAGTAGCGTATCTAATAAGTTTCTTGCATATTTATAAATTATTAATTATATTATAAAGGTAAATGTACATTTGTTTTTTAATTGAAATATAATCAAAGTCTGGTTCCATTCTTTATGTGCGTTGATCGATTTTTGGTAGGGCAAAATCTTTGAGTTCGCGTCACTTCTGATATCGTCACCAACAATCCACTATTAAAATGAATATTTTTTGAAGTTCTTTCCTTCAAGAATTTAAAATTAAAAAAAAGAGACCAAACATTTAAAACGATAAGAAATGTTTCATCTATCCTAGAAACACACTTTGCCTTTCCTAAGAATAAAACTAATGGTAGTTAGGGTGACATAAGTAGTAGTAAAATGCGATCTAATTGAAAGATCCATTGTGGCGACCTTGTTTAACTTTCAAGTGGAAGTAGTTTTCTTCTCAATCAATTCTCTGTTGTACAATGAATGGGAATAATCCAAGATGAGGAAAGAGTTCACTCGTATTCTACATGTGATTAGTATTTTCGGAAATACAATATTAATCTATTAAAGAAATCAATATATGTTTAGAAAACCATGAACTCCAATCAATACACATGTATCCTCATGTGCAGACCTCATACATTTACTTTGATATTGTCAATCTGCAAACAGTTACTCATGCAATAGATAGATAGATCCTATATATAATTACCATGTTCAACTGTCTTTTGTTTAGCATCATCATTAAGTTGAATTACTAAGAAATTTTAGTCGCATTTCATTCCATTTATTTTATTGCATGATTTTTGCTTTATTCAATCAATGAATCAAAATGAGAATAAGAATAAGAATCGAAGACTGTTATCAATTCATTTGATGACAGCAGAAAATTTTAAAATGCGCAAATAACACCATTATTATTGAAAAAAAAATAATAAAGGGTTTCAATTGCAGACTAAACAAGAATTGAATTCGATTAAATCGAATCAAATTTCTGTTAACATGACGACGACGACACGAATATTTTATGTCGCCAATGAATCTTCTGGAAATTTCTATTGTTATAACGAGAAGAATTCATTAATAGTAAAAACTGATTTCAATGTATAATGAATATGATGATGTCGAAAAATATTATATATTCAAATTGTATTCAATGCAAAAAATAATGAAATAAATAAAATGTAATAAAAGAGGATTTTATATAACAAAAGCACTATAGAGATTCGTGACCAAAGAATCTATAAATATAATATTATCAATTTTTTTATCAGAACCTTTTCTTTACAAACTGGACATTTGCGACGAAGGCGGGCATGTATTAGAATGCACTCATTGCACAGAACGTGACCACATTCTGTGATCGTCGGCTTGCGGGATTCCATGGGCTGGAAGCAGACATGACACACGAAAAACTCAGGATTATTCTGTAAATTGGGTGTATTAGTTTTTGCATTTTCTTTCGTATCCCCACTGCGTTTCCTTAAATTTCGTTGTCTCGTGGCACTCATAATTCATAAAAGCTAAAAAACAAATATAAGCGTCCGCAAAATAAAAGTGCCGCATACAAAGCTACTTACATATTTTTGATTAATGGTGATAAAAGATTTAACTTATATAATTTCTCCTTATATCTTTCTTGTCTTTTTTTTTCAAGTATGTAAAACTTATTATATTTACAATGCCAACTTTGCATGTAACAATATATTTTTTCTTTCCTTTTGCACATCCACCAATGTTAGATTATCGATTACATTGAAATGTGAATGACGTATGTGACCGACTTGTTTGATTTAAGCATGGAAAAATTGTAAAATTTGTATTTGTATATTGACTCAGTATTATCGATAACATTGTTATCGGTCTAGATAGACCGTTACTTAAAGGCATTGAGTAAACATTTTACTCAACACTGAAATTAATAAACCAAAATAACCAATAAATATTAAATAAATATTTGTGCTTACTTTACACATTTTAATGACAATAGTTTTTATTATTTTTTTTATGATCAAGCTTCCATTTCACCTTTACTAAGTGATAAATTTAATTTCATGAGGAAGAAGTTAATGACACATAATGAAAGATTCGAAATTCAGACTACGATGTAGTTCAATTTTCGATGAGGGTAACACGTGAAGAAAATAAGAAGAATCTTTTCCCCACATAATTTGTGTGTATTCTCTCCAACACTTAAATCTCTCAGTAATCTACCAATTAATTTCAAAACATAAAGAGGATATATTGCAACTTCGTCGATCATAATTGAGTACTGTTATGATAGATATTTGAAATTGAATTGTCTAATAATGGAATTGGTAATTCGAACTCATTGTGTAAGGTCCTCGCATTTAATTTCATGAGAAGAAGTTAATGTGACATAATGAATTTTCAAATCATACTACGATGTAATTCAATTTTCGATGAGGGTAACACGTGAAGAATACGGAAGATTGAAATTTCTAAAATCACCCATAAAAATTTTCCTACATAATTTGTCTCTATTCTCTCCCAAACTCAAATCTCTCTCTCTATCAATTAATTTCAAAGCATAAAGAGGATACATTGAAAAATCGTCGTTCATAATTGACTACTGTTATGACTGATATTTGAAATTGAATTTTATAATAATAGAATTGGTAATTCGAAGGTCCGATTACCGATTACAACCTGCAGCCTGCGTGAGCCGTTACACAAAATATGTACATTGCTTCCAGTATCATGATACAGAAATTCTTGACATAAAGTTTATGAGTCTGAAGTAGATCGACGATTATAGAAGAGTTCGATTAATGTCCTTACATTACTATTTTAGAAGATCTTCTCTCATATCATCTTTGAATTCATTCCATTAAGCAAAGACATTTGCAGGAACTTTCAAATCACAAGTAAACCCAAATAATTCTCGCAATTGCCTTGGAGAATTAGTTTGTTTCACTTCATTCAAACATACACGCCATCCAGTGTCATTCAATGCAATCCCTCGCGCATGACATGCTTCGACAAAACACAACCCCATTATTTAATCGTAAATCCTCAAAAGACATAGCACCACGACCGTTTAAAAGAAGTAATTGTAAATGAAATAAGACAACATCTTTTCGAGATACCACATACATTACCATTTCACGCGAAATGTTCCGGAATTTCAATATAAAAAAAAAAAATTCCAGAAGCAACGTTTCCACATTTCCCTTCCTAAAGTAAATATTTTGCCATCCAGGCAGATGGCAATCAAGCCGAACAATTGTATGAGACTGAAAATGCATTTGGAATTCAAATATCCTCCAAGTAGCCTCAGTGGAACCCACAAATCTACCATTTAAGAAATTTCGGATCTCATCTACCAAGACTTCATTCGGTCCAACATTTTCAACACCAAATTCTAAAGTCGCACAATCATACCCTTTATAAATATACTTGCAAACATATTTTATACTTTTAAGAGTCGTGTAAACTGCTACATTTAATTGTCATTTCCTTCTTAAAAACTCAAAATTCACAATATTCCAACAACAATTTCATGGGATTTTATTTTTGGACACCTGTACAAACATTTTTGAAGATTACTGACTGATTTAAGCAGAAAAAGGATACAAAAAATGTCTTTACCGTTTAATTATATAGATTTACAGGTGGACGTCAGTGGCGTATGAGTAATAAAATATTGTAATAAGAATAATACGTAATATAAATATTAGAGTGCAGTTTGAGTATCCACAAAATACATATTTGATTTGCATGCTTACAAAAAAAAAAAAAATTATAAAAAAATTAAGAAATTAACAAAATTAATGGAAAATGTAATCCCTAACAAAACCAGTTGCTGAAAAATGATTTATTGTGTAATAATTTAGATTTACTTGTTAGCTTCCAGTTGGAGCGTAGAACCAAATAAGAGTTTAGTTTTATACTTCTATAAAACAAAACAGATTGTCATATTTATTATTATTTATTTATACTATAGCCAGAAGTTTTTATTAATAAATAGTAGATAATTCATTGATTTTCTTTACAAAGATAAGTTTTATAAATTTCACAATTTTACTACTGAAAAATGATTCAAGTCATTTTTCTATTTTACATTTTTATACTTAATTACTATTTTTAAAATTCATTCCTTTTATTTTTGTCGTTTATTTCTTTTAAAATAAAATTATTATATATAATAAATATTTATCTGCTGTTGCAATTTTCTTATTATATTTATTGTATTTTCAGCGCTCGATGAAGTCTAATAAATTTTATAAATTTTGTTATGTGATTTTTCTTACAGAGTTTTTGTTTCTATACATAATTAACTACAATATCCTATGTATTTTTATTTATTTATTATTAATATTATCATTTAACTTAATTGTTTTTTTATTTTTATTTTTCTTTATTTTTATTCTTTGTTTCGATTCTGTTTATTCTTATCATTTGCGGTCCTCGAATCATTTTAGCGGCTCTTTTTGGTTTGCATATACTTTTATTATTTCTTTTTCTTTTTCAAATTGCAGTTTTTCTAGTTTATTTTTAATTTCATTAGAAAACTACAGTTCTAAACTTATGTCAAGTAAAAATCAGAAAATCTTAAATGAAATGAAATTTGTTTCTATATAATAAAATAAATAAAAATTATTAATCTTATATAAAAATATAAGTTTATTTGTTAATTTATGTTGCAATTGAATTTTTTTTAATAATATTCTCTCTTTATTTTGTTTTATATATCAATATTATAATATTATTAATATTATATCATACAGTACAAGTATTTTCATTCAATATTCTTTATACACATCAAGTTGAGAGTTGAGAACGGGGTCTCAGTCAAGATTTTACAAAATCTGCATAATATGGAATTATTAAGTGAAATGTATATACGTCAATGACTTATCATTTAGAAACTCTTCATTTCAGATATTTTTCCTTGCAACATGTTGTTGTTCAGCTCTTTTGATATTAGACTCATAACTGGCGCAGTCGAAGCTCTGAAGCCAAATCAGGAAAATTACTTATAAGAAAAGAAAAGTCACAAAAGAATATTGTAACGAGTTTCCAGCTCTTTTGGTATTTACGAATTAAGTTCTCCATGGAGTTCTCCAGAGTGAATAGTCCCGAAGAAACGTTATGCTAACGGAAATCTTTTCATTATTGAAAGCAAAACAAGAAGCCATTTCACTTAGGCAGCCTTTACTTTACTTTTCCGCTATAGATCTTGCTAGCGGTGTTCAACAAATTGAAATGATGCAACGAGATAGCAGGAATACTTTCTTTACGGTTGCAGGAAGGCATAATGAATTCATTAGAATACTCTTTGTATTGAAAACGTACCATCTTCCTTCCAACTATAGATGAGAATATAGATTGGGGCGTTTTATTGTCTGCTAAGCCACTCTTGCAAGGGGTATAAGCAAAGCAGGATTAATGGATAATAAGACACAGCAATGTACAATTCCATCTATAATGGGAACGTTAACTGACCCTACCGGTGCAAAAGGTGAGATCAGACTATTTTAATGATCTGATGTTTAATGAAGACCCAAACAAAAAGTCAAAATTAAACCTGTGGCGAGCTACTAAACGCGTAAAACAACAACCACACAGGCATGCCCCAATTCATGGACCCCAAAATCAATGGCTTTACACAGAGTCAGAAGATGCTGAAACGTTTGCAGGTGAGTTGTAGACCCGCTTCACACCATTCAATCTAGATGATCCAGAGGAGTTGAGGAAAATAGCTAACACTCTATCGAAAAATGATCTGGCATAAATTCCAATCAACCACATCTCACCAGAAGAGGTTGCGACTGACATCCACAGGTTGCAGTCTAAGAAGAGCCCTGGTCACTATTGAATTGACTACAAAATGACGAAAGTCCTTGTGTGGAGGGAAGTGGCCGAGAAATAAATTTATTTAAAAATTAGTAAATAAAGTGTACATTAATGTGTAAATATTATAAAATATTGTTGTTTAAATAAATTGTAGTTAAGTGTAAGTGAAGGATTTGCAGAAAATATGATTTCAATTGTAAAAATTGAGTTGACTGTCAATAATCTTCTTCCGAAGCACTGCAGAAGAAGAACAGCCTGGCGATATGATTTGTACCAAAGTTGAAAACAAATGACCAAACCAAAAGAGGAGAGTAGGATTAGAACAAAAAATGAGAAGATGTAAGAAACTGTTTGAATGATTTACTTAGAAATAGATGTTTGTCATAATTGATACACATATATTTTTTTCAATATTGTCATTTGATATATAAATTTTAAGACAAAATAATAAAAATAAGACGTCTTTCCTCATAATAATCTGGTTAACATATGAACATATAAAAGCCAAATATATAGGAAAACACAGGGGAGTTGACTAAAGTCAATTAAAATTAACTATGTATCAAAAAAATTAAATTTATTACAACGAGAAAAAACATATGTGATAATACAATTATTTAAGGTGTTGTAAAAATTTGTGTTAATCAAAACTGACGACGTGAATACAGTCGATTATCATTCGGGAAGATGAACAAGCAGCAACATCGCAATCGGTGACGACGAGACAATTACAACAACTCCCACAACCACAAACAATCAATTAAAAAACAACAAAACCAGAAGAGACCGGAATCATTGATTAAGAATAAAAGTAATCACTAGACGACTAAGGAGTTGATGTTTTGCACTAAGAGTCTGAACCAAATTCTTTTGCTGTTGCCCTCTTATGTAGAAAGTTTTTAATAAAATGTTAGGGAGAGAAATGTTGCTTAAGTTTATTCTACAATGGAAAAAAAATCGAAGTAACAATTTTTATTTTCTAGAAGAATCAAAACTAAAATCAACAAATAAATCCCAGAAATAAATATTATATAAAACAGAAAGAAGAAGGAGGGGATTATTTTGAGAAAAAGTCCCTCCGGATAAACTTTTAATGTCAAATTTTTCTTCTCTTTTATAGAGTGGCGAAGTCATACAGGAAAGCATAACCTCAAATATAAGTGAAGATTATATAACATTGGAGTTTCAAAAAACCGACGGTACTCTTATGACACAAGTTAATGATTTTCTATATATGTATAAGCTAAAAGAAGAGATTGGAATAAACACACAGATTGCAATTTCAATAACCTTCTTCTATCAACAGATAGACTTAAAACTAATCATAGAGAAGAGAATTTTCATAAGTCTATAAATCAGATATTAAGGATATTAAATATGATTAATGTCATAACCTCAAATATTAGTGAAGATCTTATAACATCATCATTGCTTAAGGATCTCGATATGCAGCTGCATAAGTATCATGACCTCATTGATAGTGAGTGAACCCAATAAGCCAAGGTATAAAAGTTTATATAGATATATTTGTAGTTCGATAAATAAAAGTTGAGTTTCCAATGTCTGAGAAACCAAGTACAGAAATTTCAATACAAAACTCTACACAATTCCTTCAAATACCGATGCAACAAATTTCAAGATAAATCGACATTCCACAGTTTTCAATTCAATCGATTGCGATTGATCATTCGGAGGAAGGAGTTAGCAATATTATATATTTAATAAACATTCCCATATTTATTATTTCTTTTTATTTGGTATGCATAAACAATTTCAAATGATGACATGTAGTCTAAATGTAAACGCAGCGCTATACGCGAAAACCCTTTCCGCAGATAGTATTCAACCTTCAATCTTCACCTCACTAAGTAATCTGACTTTCTGCTTCCAAGCAGCGGACTAAAGCCAAATAAACTCAAGTAATCTGCCACTTAAATGCTTTTTTTGCATCTAAGTGAGAGGACATCTACATATGTACTTAAGTAGTGTAAGGAGAAATGTTAATGAAATCTTCAAACAAATAAACACTAGAAGAAGAGTCCTTCTTTGTAAATATTTTAAAGTACGATAAATTTAGTCCTATTTTTTTCAATTTTAGTATTGATATCGAAAAGAACAGAACACAATAAGTAAAAATTAATCGAAGCGTTAAAATTAAAAAAAAAATTAAACTTTAAACGATAAGAAATAAAATAAATAGCTATAAAGCATTGATGATTGACATCATTGTCACCTGCGCAAGGATGACACACACAATCATGAATTATGAAGTATAAAATAGAAAAAAAGTTAGAAGATAATTGACTAAAGTCAATTCAAAATAATTATAAGTCGAGAAAATAAATAAATTCAAACGGCTATATAAATAAGTGTTAAAACAAGAGAGGAAGAGATCGCAAGGGTACCGGACTTCCTACTGAAAACTGACGACATGAATACAGTCGATTATCATTCGGGAAGATGAACAAGCAGCAACATCGCCATCGGTGACGACAACAAGTGACAACGAGGCAACTACAACAATGCTCACAACCACAAACAATCAATAAAAAAACAACAAAACCAGAAGAGACCGGAATTATTGATTGAGAATAAAAGTAATCAATAGTCGAAGGAGTTGATGTTTTGCAATAAGAGTCTGAACCAAAACCTGCGCAAGGATGACTCGAAAAATCGTGAAACTAAAATAAATTACAACGGCTATATAAATAAGGGATAAAACAAGAGAGGAAGAGATAGCAACAGTAGTAGACTTCCAACAGATTTCTGACGACTTGGATAGAGTCAATTATCAAAAATATATTAGAGCTATTCGGAAAGAGGATATAATGATATAATGACACGCTGCTTAAGAATGCACAACTCATCTACTTGTGTGAAACATGGAAATGGTGGGAAGGCCTCCTTGAATAAGTTTTTCTTTTAAATCCAAAAGTTAGAGATACTAAAAAACTACACTTATCTAGGAGTAACGTTTTAGTTCTGTACTTGGAAAATGTGCATCGGAAGCGGCGATCAAAAAATTCAAGGTTGCACTAGGCTGCATTAACGATTCTAGACAGTGGGAGGAGTTGGAAAGTGTAGTTCCCTTGACTCTCTTACATGCATCTCAGGTTTGAAGTTAAGATACATCGATCAGTTGGAGACTGTTTAAACCGCCTAACATAAAAAACTTTTGTCCTTACCGAAGTCCACATCAAGACTAATACTAGTTGCCTCCACAATTTTAAAATCTGCATGGAACTATATAGTGAAAGTTTTACAAATTGAGCTTAGGCGGTTGACTAAAATTACCCTAATTAGTTACGTGAAAAGAATTCGCATATGATACTATCGCCGGCAGAGGATATATGACGAGAGACATTCATTTTGACATAGTGGGAGCAAATCAAATGAACTTACACGCGAAGTTCGGTTATTGAATAAAATATATTAATCAAGAAATTTGACATTTCAATTTTATTAGTGACTTTTCAATAAAGTAAAATAAAAGCAAATCACGGAAAAGTGGAAAATAAATTATTTCATCAACAAATAAAGTGTTTAAAGAAAAATTTTACTTTTTCATTTAAAAGTGACTATTTGTTTTATTAAAACAAATCACAAGGAAAATTACTGAATAATACTAATCAATAAAGTGACTATTTGTTTTATCCGGTTAAACTACGACCGAGAGTTTCCAATAAATTAATAAAATGGCTCAGCCGGCACAACAAATTCTACTACACCATTCCACTTACTGAATTTATTCGCCGTGTGGGATATCTCTGTAATCTATACCCCACATGTGACGAGAATTAAAGTATCATTATTTACAGAACAGTCGAATCACTAATCATTGGAGAAGCACAACACATCACACAACTTCATGAAGAGTCCACAACACCCACTTCAATGAAAACTTATGTAAGTTTTGTGAAGAAACGTGGCTGAAATCCCAGAGCGTTTAACAGTCAAAAATTCAGCCAATAATACACGCCAACAGGATGACGAGTCATTTGCTTGTAGTTACGACTCTGGCGGTGAAGAGGAATCAGTTGATACCAAAAAGAGAACGTAATTGATAATTGAAAATTATTTTGCCAAGGGCAGACAAGAATCCAAACTTCTACGAAGATATCCTGTGCCGTCCTCTGGCTCCGTAGAAAGAATGTTTTCTTATGAAACTATGCTAAATAAACCTAGGTCACAAAAATTATCTGACGACTTATTCGAAAAAAGAGTAGTCATGAAATGTAACTTGGACATCGAGAAATCAGAAATGTAAGGACCAAGATTTCATAACATTATTATTTTCATTATTTGCCATTGACGGGGTCCCGCGGATATCAAATTTTCAAAATCTGTTATTCATAATACTTATGACTAACTAAGTATCAAGAGCCTAACTGCATTTTTGGAGATCAATGCCAAAAAAACGGCATTTCCGAACATAGTGCATTGGTTCGGGTATATGCAAGACTGGCTTAGCGGATAATGAGAGGGCCAACTAGAAAAATACCATAGAATCAGACATAAAAAACAACCCTAGTGTAGTTCCAAGACCATTGTCCATAGAGGACTATAGGAAAAGACAAATATACTTTTAAAGAAAAGCAAGCTAGGGAAAAGTTAGAAAAAAATTTACAAAGATACCCAAGGTTCCAGAAGGATGATATGACTTAGTTACGTCAAAAGACGGAAGGAACACAGAAGCGAAAACTAGCTCCCAAGAATAAAAATGAATGGAAGAATAAAATAAAAAGAAAAACGAAAAAAGGATAACAAATATAGTTTTACCGACCTATTCTCGTTGTTTTTGCGTTGACACCTCAAACAAGGAACACCGATTCTCGCTCAAGTTGAAAGCTGCGCTGTTAAAAAAGCTGTTTTTAACATCAGTCTGTAAAGTGTATGTTACCAGTCTGTAAACTTCAGTTTTTGCAGGTTTGCCAACTTGGGAGAATATGAAAATATGTTGGATATATAAAATATTTAAAAAAGAAGAATATTATAAAAAATGGAATCGGGTGTTTTTGAGGGGTTCTCCGGGTAATTCTGACTATTTATATTTTTTTTTTCTTCTGAATTTGACCTTTTCCCTTTTAACACATTTGCTTTTTGTACAGGTATCATTATATTCCTAAATTTCCGCGAGAAATAAACAAATGGAAAGATTATTCATTTTACAGAGCGATAACAATGCACACAAATTGACTTTATTTTATTCTAACAAATTGACACCTCCTAGGCAGCAGATTACAAGAAAACAAACAGTTGTCAACAGAAGAGCTTTTCTTGACATCGCAAACACCTATTAACAGCCATTTGTTACTCTGTTGGGCGTTAACAGACAAACAATTTCTTTGTCATCGCTGTGAGAATAGGTCGGCTAGTTTTGATAAAAAACAGCAACAACAAAAAAAATAAATTTATAAAAATATTAATTAGAACTACATACCATAAATGACATGATATATAAATATATAAATATATACTCCCATATATTTATTTGGATAATTTTAATAAGGCCGCATATTAATACTCATATTGTTTTAGTTTTTAATAACTTTCACGTTTTTTCTCAGAAACCTTCAATCAGAGTTGCATACAGTCATAAAACAAATAACTATCGTGCTCAGTAATATGCCATAAATTTGGAGGAATGTAATGCAAGTGAATGAATGGTAAGGTACCAATTCTAATTATTCATAAGGGGACGGGTATAGAATGCGATATCAACGTATCACAAGGCATCGGCATTGCTCAAAATCAAATTGTTAAGTATCTCTTTAAATTGCAACCCATAGATGAGTTGATTAATTGATGTAAAGTTTAATTATATTTCAATTACTCATATTTTCATCAGCTAGACTGGATGTATATTCGTCCAGTATATAAATAAAAAGATTGGAAAAGGCGAATAACTGGTCAACGCATCAATGCGACCTTAGTTGGACCTATTTATACTCTTTAATTAGAAAATCTCCAATAGTCTGGTATTCACCAATGAAATGTAATGATTTCTTTGGAGATATGTCAGATATTTTGCGAGATGATGATCAGCAATCAAAGTCTCCCGAAATCATTTCCGTTCGATATGTATTTCGGAGCAGAAACTTTTCGTTTCAAATAATTTGTTCTAATTAGAGAGCAAGGGAAACAACGTATATATTGAACTTTATAACAACGAGGTTATTGTAATATATAAATTCAAGAACAGATATGTTAAATGCATTAAGCATAATAATATTAAACTATTTTAAAACTAATCAAATAATAATATTATGCAATCATAATAATGAGTAAAGCAGGATATGCGAGGTTGCGCAAACACATTAATATAGTCATGCGTTGAAGAACCAAGAAAGTCACGTACGACACAACAACCGAGGTTTCGTTATGAAGAAAGAAAACTTAAAGAATTAGAATATCAATATATATATCAGTGATACAATAGGCAACACAAGGGGAGTCGAAAGGTCCTAGTCCCTTACTGGATTACTGTCTAATTATTTACTCAGCTCCTTTAAAAACAAACAAACAAAAACAAATGTACATCACTTGTAATTAGGGAAATAGAAGACACAGTCAATCTTTCCTTTTAACGTTTATTCTACGTTTACTGCTCTAAAAAATTGGATCAATGGTCTGTCCAGAAAGGGTTAAAATCGTATACAGTGATATTGCTATATAATTTTATGAATCAAAAATCACTTATCCAATTCGTCAAGTTCAATTTTGTTTTTTGATTCACTTTGTAGTTTGTTTTATGCATTCCCCAATGTGTCAATAGTATAAATGATAATTCATTTTATACTGATATTTGTATCCCTAGAAATGTTGCGATCATTTCAAGGAAATCTTTTAATTTTATTTTATTTATAAAGCCCAGCGTTTCAAGTTGAAAATTCACAACAAAAACCTTTGCATATTTGACAAATGTCACACTGTAGAAATTCTGGCAATACTGTTAATTTGTGCGTGGATTAAGATCACATATAAACAATTTGTGTAAAGTGTGTGTGTATAAATTGAAATATAGAATTTTCCAATCAATTATAATTCAAAATTAATCATAGAGAAGATAATTCAACTTGTCATAGGTCAACAAATCGCAAAATAATCCGAAACTTTTTAATATACTTAATTGTGCGCAGTGCAACTAAATAAAAAAGAAGAAGCTAGACTGGCTCCTGCAACCCTCAAACAAGCTACCACTGGACAATAAGAGGCTCATCTACTCTCAAATAGTGGCACCAATATGGCGGTATGCAATACAAAACTGGGGCACCACGGCTACCTCGAACATCTCCAGATTGCAGGCATGTCAGAGCAAGACACTCAGAAGAATCACGGATGCCCCTTGGTTTGTCAGAGATATCACGCTGCACAATGATCTAAAAATACCAACGGTGTTAGAGATAACATAGCTCTATAGCAGTCGGCACTTAACAAAACTCCCGACTCACCCTAACCATAACCCATTGGCTTCCGCCTTGTATCGAAGCCCAACTATAAATATAAAATATTTAAAAGTACGATACATTTAGTCCTATTTTTTTCAATTTTAGTATTGATATCGAAAAGAACAGAACACAATAAGTAAAAATTAATCGAAGCGTTAAAATTTAAAAAAAATTAAACTTTAAACGATAAGAAATAAAATGAATAACTATAAAGCATTGATGATTGACATTATTGTCACCTGCGCAAGGATGACACGCAAAATCATGAATTATGAAGTATAAAATAGAAAAAAAGTTAGAACATAATTAACTTAAGTCAATTCAAAATAATCATAAGTCGAGAAACTAAAATAAATTACAACGTTACTGGACTTCCTTCTGAATACTTACGATTAGCAAAAAGATGAAAAAGAATTAATGTCATAAGCAGCAAGAGAAAATACAAATTTAGTACTTTATCAAATGCACATAAGTAGCATTAGCTCAACTATAAAAACGAAACAAAAGAATATATAATATAAGATAGCATTCATTAAAACGCAACATTGTAGTACATAATATTAGAAGCATCTTGTTCTATTGTTAATTGTTAACCATTATGTAGAGAATTTTGATTTTGAGCTGATTTTAAAAGTACAAAGAATTAAACTACAACCATGAGAATCCAGGTTACCTTCAAAGAACTAATTTTGAGTCAGTTAGCAAAAAAAAAAATTATGTAAAAGTATGGGCATTTTGAATTTGTTATCTCAATCTTGTAGATCATGGTGTTGCAATTCTTCAACTTTTTTATGGATTTTTTTCATTTTTTTACTTACGGGTTTCTGCCTTTTTTCCACCTTAGTATACTTGAACACACAATGAAAATGACATAAACACATGCACTATAAACTTAGACACACCCATAAACACATAAAAGATACATAACACTAAATAAAAACCACCAATATCCCATATAAATGGTCAGACCATGTTGTACGGAATAAAGGTACCAAAACTAATATCTGCATAAGGGTTAAATATGAAAAAACAAACAAAAAATGTAAATTGTAAGAGAGAATATTATTACAAGTTCATCAATTTTGTTAATTATTAAATATGGAAAATATTATATACTATTTTTAAGAAGTCAAACCAGTACTATTTCTGTTATATTGATAATCTAATATAACAAAAGATACATCAATCTCAACTTGTTTTCATACTATATGTCCTCATTCCTTCTGTAACATACTCTCCCGATAATATCTGTGTCAACAAGTCAAAGTACCTTATGTGGAGAATTTATGTTTTGATATATTCTGCTTATTTTTATTTCTTATTTTTAAGTTGTTACACAAAGAAAACTTACAACAAATAAAATACATGATAAATAAATTTTGTAAAATGTTTTTATAAATGTAGGTCTCACAGCCACTCCAACAAGTATACATTTTATTTAGTTTATTTATTCCAATAATTGTTTAAAACAGTTTGAAAATTGGATTTGTGAAAAAATCGTAGGTGTGCGAATTAAAAAGACTATGATTCTATACTATATTTTTAAAAAATGCTTTAGTGGAAATACGTGTTTTGAACGGTGAATAATAATATTTTTCTAACTCAATTTACTTAAGTTACTTTAACTTGTTGACACAGATATACATATAACACTAGATTGCAAATATATCTAGTGTTTAGTGATTATATAAAATGACTTAGGTCTAAATCTTATAGTTTATAATGTACATAATCATCATGTTGGTTGATAATTTCATTACTCACTAAACTCAAAAAAAACTCAAGATTTTTTTACAAATGTTGTTACAATTCTTCTGAGAGTTTAGTTTCCGCTTTTAACTAACCAATTTTTCTTCAATAAATATTAAGGTACATACATTAAATGTTCCGAGTTTTGTAAATTTCATTGTATCATCGATGTTTTCTTTGTCATGATTCTTAAAAATCAATATGGTATCCTCATCAGTGCCATTGGCTTTACGAGGCAGTGGGAATAGAATAATATAAATTGTATATTTGAATTTGAAAAATATTATTATTATTGTACTAAATACTTACGTCCATCATTCACTTGGGATTATGATTATGATAGCAAAGTTTATTCGTTCTTATATTGTAGCCACAGAGTCCAGCGTAGATTTCGATGACGGCAGGTGTGCACTATCAACGATTCATGTTGATATGTAACAACTTTGAAATTTGTATTTTTGGTGTATAAAAGAATCTCTGGAAAAATTACCACAATATAAAGAATACATAAAATACACAACACAACTCATGCATGAATTTTTTTCTGATCATGGGATCTATGATAGGATTAATCAATTGATAAATAATTTAAATTTAAAGAAACTATGAGAATGAAGACTATAACTATACTCTTGCTGCATGATGAATTTATTTTAATTTTATTGAATACATAAACTGTTTAAGTTTAATGGCTCCACTTAAATATCTCTCTCTAGAAACACTACAAAATGTATGTTAATTTTCTGCCCACATCTTAAAATTATAAATATCGAAGCATCTCAATGCAATCAGGTGAAAAAGAACTTAATAATATAAAAACTGATTTGGTTATTTTTTTCCGAAGATCTCAAAGTCATGTCTTAAACACAAATAGTTTTGCAAGATAGTAACCGGTTATATGTGTCCTTAATTTATGTTTAATATGTTTATACCTATAATGGTTGCCAAACAATGCTTTAATAAAATCATAAGAGTCTCATATGTATTAAAGATTTGTTGTATTCTTTAAATAAATTTGTAGTAATTGGAAATAGTTTGGGAGTAGACGAAACTAATTTCCATTTTTATCTTTGATATTTTGTTTTGTTTTCTTATTTACATTTAATAGTGTGAAGATTATCATTAGTTTGGCAAACTATCCTTTGAGCTTAATGTTGATTCAGATCATTCATTTTAAAGTGTCGTCTTGGTGACGATAATTTATGATATGGTGTAGACCTAATGTCCTTCATAAGCCTCCTTTCTTAGTTCTTATATTTTTGAGTTTTTCAGGAGACTTTTAAATTTATCTTGACTTTTGAACACTTCTTTTGTTTCGTTTTTTATTTTAATTACATATTAAATTATTATTATTTATAATTATTTCACAAAAGTCACTTATTACATTCTTATGATATTTGTAATTCACTTCATCATTTTTTTGTTGTCTACATACAATAATCAACTTAAAGTTTATTTGATTTCTCGGTATTTTTAAGCCACTTAATATTTTCTTTTCGTACTTCAAGACTTTTGATTAAGTCACTTTTAAAATTCTTCCTAAAAATATTTGTAAGACATTTCACATTTTTATATTTAGAAATAAACTAAAGTTGATTTTGTGTAAACTTTCTTTAGTAGTATTAGGTAGCACACTATAAATTCGAACTGTTTCTTTCAACTTAATTTTTGTTTTTGGTTTTATTTCTGTAACAATCCCTCGAACGAAGTTAACTTTTTGTAAATTTAGTATTTTCGAGCAGAAGTTCGATGGAACCTTATGGAAAGTAACAACATGAGAGAGAAATCCATCAACACTCACACAGAGGCATCATTCATGTTCGAAGTCTGTTTGCTTCTTTTCTTATTATTTTATTGTGAATATAACCTATGAATATGAGCATACTGAAAAAATCGCTCTCAAGAAATGGTTGTTTGATGGTTGTTTGATGGTGCTTGATGGTTTCTCATTTATGTTGGTAATGAACCTCTAATTTTACACAAAATTAACTTGATCAGATTCAGTCGAAACTACAAATGCTTTCATATGAGGGAAAATTAATTTTTTTGGAATAAGAAAGTTTTATTTATAAAAATTAAATTATCAAAAAATTATGTTATAAATAAATAAAAGAAATTTTTTAAATTAAATGAAATAGGTTTATTTATTGAAACAAAATTAACACTGCAAAAGATGTAGAAGATTACGGCGAAGTTAATATTGTTTGGTTTGTGGTCTGAAATGAAATGAAACGATTCTGATGCATATCTGCATTCGAGAGTGCAAAATTACTCTCGTCCGATCTAATACAATATTATGCTCTTCTCTGAAGTGACGCTCTCCATAAAAAACTTCTCTAGCTCGATCATTGGAATGTTTCAATAT
>JAWNKV010000957.1:0-38685 GCA_035041805.1 Amiota mariae | reverse complement strand
GTTCCTCGCGAGGATTTATGATTTGGTTGACTATTCTGGATATCTCGTTCCTGCGAAAGAAACAGGAGCATGGTTTCATCGTCCAGATATCGAAGCGTGAGTTGAAATCTTAGTTGTAGTTGAAAGTCAAGTTGAAGTTTGTAGTTGAAAGTGTAGTTAAAGTTGTAGTTTATGTTGTAGTTGAAGGTGTAGTTGAAGTAAACCATTCTTCTTGTTTTTAAGATTTTAATGAAATTTGCAAGACACATTAAACTGGATGTAATTTGTTGTTGATTAAATTATAGTTGAAGTATTGTTGATTTTTCCCTTTGAGTTATTACGAGTATTATTATTGTTATATCGTTTTATTATTTATTATTACTTCCTTTTACACTTAGTTCTAATTTGTTTGTGTTCTTTTTTGTTTTTTTTTAATTATTATTTTTTTTTTTTTTTTTTGTTAATATGGGTTGTTTCACTTTTGAGTTCAAATTTTTTTTTTTAGTTTTTTTTTTAAAGTAATTAATTTTTTTTATAATTTTGAGTTAACTTTAAAAAATTATTTCTTTTCTTCTATTTCACACTTATTGACTACCGGTTATACTGGCTGGGCTTACAATACCCAGTTTTGTACTTTAAAAATTCATAAGTACTACTTCGGAACCAAGTGTATAACACCTTATTTTAAATTAAATTTTTGAAATTAAAAAATAAACTAAAAAAACTGTAATTTGAAAATGAATAAGAAATAATAATAGTAAATGCAAACCAAAAAGAGCCGCTAAAATGATTCGAGGACCGAAAACTATAAAAATAAACACAAAGAAGAGAATTAAAGCAAATTAAAAAAAATTATGTTGAATGAATAATAATAAATAAATAAAAATACATAGGATATTGTAGTTAAGTATGTATAGAAACAAAAACTCTGTAAGAAAAATCACATAACAAAATTTATAAAATTTATTAGACTTCATCAAGCGCTGAAAATACAATAAATATAATAAGAAAATTGCAACAGCAGATAAATTTTTATTATATATAATAATTTTATTTTAAAAGAAATAAACGACAAAAATAAAAGGAATGAATTTTAAAAATAGTAATTAAGTATAAAAATGTAAAATAGAAAAATGACTTGAATCATTTTTCAGTAGTAAAATTGTGAAATTTATAAAACTTATCTTTGTAAAGAAAATCAATGAATTATCTACTATTTATTAATAAAAACTTCTGGCTATAATATAAATAAATAATAATAAATATGACAATCTGTTTTGTTTTATAGAAGTATAAAACTAAACTCTTATTTGGTTCTACGCTCCAACTGGAAGCTAACAAAGTAAATCTAAATTATTATACAATAAATCATTTTTCAGCAACTGGTTTTGTTAGGGATTACATTTACCATTAATTTTGTTAATTTCTTAATTTTTTTATTATTTTTTTTTTTTGTAAGCATGCAAATCAAATATGTATTTTGTGGATACTCAAACTGCACTCTAATATTTATATTACGTATTATTCTTATTACAATATTTTATTACTCATACGCCACTGACGTCCACCTATAAATTTATATAATTAAACTGTAAAGACATTTTTTGTATCCCTTTTTCTGCTTAAATCAGTCAGTAATCTTCAAAAATGTTTGTACAGGTGTCCAAAAATAAAATCCCATGAAATTATTGTTGGAGCATTGTGAATTTTGAGTTTTTAAGAAGGAAATGACAATTGAATGTAGAAGTTTACACGACTCTTAAAAGTATAAAATATGTTTGCAAGTATATTTATAAAGGGTATGATTGTGTGACTTTAGAATTTGGTGTTGAAAATGTTGGACCGAATGAAGTCTTGGTAGATGAGATCCGAAATTTCTTAAATGGTAGATTTGTGGATTCCACTGAGGCTACTTGGAGGATATTTGAATTCCAAATGCATTTTCAGTCTCATACAATTGTTCGGCTTGATTGCCATCTGCCTGAATGCAAAATATTTACTTTAGGAAGGGAAATGTGAAACCGATGGTTATGCAAATTAATTTTTTTATATTCAAATTCCAGAACATTTCGCGTGAGATGGTAAAGGAAAAAAGTGGACAGTTAGACAACGTCGGGCAGAGAAAGTTATTACTGGAATGTATGTGGTATCTCGAAAAGATGTTGACTAATTTCACTTACAATTACTTCTTTTAAACGGTCGTGGTGATAAGTCTTTTGAGGATTTACGATTAAATAATGGGGTTGTACCACATGTCATGCACGAGGGATTGCATTGAATGACAATGGATGGCGGCGTGTATGTTTGAATGAAGTGAAACAAACTAATTCTCCAAGGCAATTGCGAGAATTATTTGGGTTTATTTGTGATTTGAAAGTTCCTGCAAATGTCTTAGCTTAATGGAATGAATTCAAAGATGATATGAGTGAAGATTTTCTAAAAGACTAAATTCAGGGCCTTTCTTACAATCGAACTCTTCTATAATCGACGATCTACTTCAGACTCATAATACTTTATGTCAAGAATTTCTGTATCATGATGCTGGTAGCAATGTACATATTTCGTGTAACGACTCACGCAGGTTGCAGGTTGTAATCGGTGCGAGGACCTTACACAATGAGTTCGAATTACCAATTCCATTATTAGACAATTCAATTTCAAATATCTATCATAACAGTACTCAATTATGATCGACGAAGTTGCAATATATCCTCTTTATGTTTTGAAATTAATTGGTAGATTACTGAGAGATTTAAGTGTTGGAGAGAATACACACAAATTATGTGGGGAAAAGATTCTTCTTATTTTCTTCACGTGTTACCCTCATCGAAAATTGAACTACATCGTAGTCTGAATTTCGAATCTTTCATTATGTGTCATTAACTTCTTCCTCATGAAATTAAATTTATCACTTAGTAAAGGTGAAATGGAAGCTTGATCATAAAAAAAATAATAAAAACTATTGTCATTAAAATGTGTAAAGTAAGCACAAATATTTATTTAATATTTATTGGTTATTTTGGTTTATTAATTTCAGTGTTGAGTAAAATGTTTACTCAATGCCTTTAAGTAACGGTCTATCTAGACCGATAACAATGTTATCGATAATACTGAGTCAATATACAAATACAAATTTTACAATTTTTCCATGCTTAAATCAAACAAGTCGGTCACATACGTCATTCACATTTCAATGTAATCGATAATCTAACATTGGTGGATGTGCAAAAGGAAAGAAAAAATATATTGTTACATGCAAAGTTGGCATTGTAAATATAATAAGTTTTACATACTTGAAAAAAAAAGACAAGAAAGATATAAGGAGAAATTATATAAGTTAAATCTTTTATCACCATTAATCAAAAATATGTAAGTAGCTTTGTATGCGGCACTTTTATTTTGCGGACGCTTATATTTGTTTTTTAGCTTTTATGAATTATGAGTGCCACGAGACAACGAAATTTAAGGAAACGCAGTGGGGATACGAAAGAAAATGCAAAAACTAATACACCCAATTTACAGAATAATCCTGAGTTTTTCGTGTGTCATGTCTGCTTCCAGCCCATGGAATCCCGCAAGCCGACGATCACAGAATGTGGTCACGTTCTGTGCAATGAGTGCATTCTAATACATGCCCGCCTTCGTCGCAAATGTCCAGTTTGTAAAGAAAAGGTTCTGATAAAAAAATTGATAATATTATATTTATAGATTCTTTGGTCACGAATCTCTATAGTGCTTTTGTTATATAAAATCCTCTTTTATTACATTTTATTTATTTCATTATTTTTTGCATTGAATACAATTTGAATATATAATATTTTTCGACATCATCATATTCATTATACATTGAAATCAGTTTTTACTATTAATGAATTCTTCTCGTTATAACAATAGAAATTTCCAGAAGATTCATTGGCGACATAAAATATTCGTGTCGTCGTCGTCATGTTAACAGAAATTTGATTCGATTTAATCGAATTCAATTCTTGTTTAGTCTGCAATTGAAACCCTTTATTATTTTTTTTTCAATAATAATGGTGTTATTTGCGCATTTTAAAATTTTCTGCTGTCATCAAATGAATTGATAACAGTCTTCGATTCTTATTCTTATTCTCATTTTGATTCATTGATTGAATAAAGCAAAAATCATGCAATAAAATAAATGGAATGAAATGCGACTAAAATTTCTTAGTAATTCAACTTAATGATGATGCTAAACAAAAGACAGTTGAACATGGTAATTATATATAGGATCTATCTATCTATTGCATGAGTAACTGTTTGCAGATTGACAATATCAAAGTAAATGTATGAGGTCTGCACATGAGGATACATGTGTATTGATTGGAGTTCATGGTTTTCTAAACATATATTGATTTCTTTAATAGATTAATATTGTATTTCCGAAAATACTAATCACATGTAGAATACGAGTGAACTCTTTCCTCATCTTGGATTATTCCCATTCATTGTACAACAGAGAATTGATTGAGAAGAAAACTACTTCCACTTGAAAGTTAAACAAGGTCGCCACAATGGATCTTTCAATTAGATCGCATTTTACTACTACTTATGTCACCCTAACTACCATTAGTTTTATTCTTAGGAAAGGCAAAGTGTGTTTCTAGGATAGATGAAACATTTCTTATCGTTTTAAATGTTTGGTCTCTTTTTTTAATTTTAAATTCTTGAAGGAAAGAACTTCAAAAAATATTCATTTTAATAGTGGATTGTTGGTGACGATATCAGAAGTGACGCGAACTCAAAGATTTTGCCCTACCAAAAATCGATCAACGCACATAAAGAATGGAACCAGACTTTGATTATATTTCAATTAAAAAACAAATGTACATTTACCTTTATAATATAATTAATAATTTATAAATATGCAAGAAACTTATTAGATACGCTACTCTAAAATAACTAAATAATTAGTGTTTTAAATTGTTCATATGTTATGCGCTGCCATCATCTGACTAAATTTACACTTTCTGAATATGTAAAGGTGGTTCCCTGGGTTGAACATAGGATAGTTTTGGTCCCGATATGTGTCTCTGCTTCCGAGATCTGAGTTTTTCAAACAACCCCAATCCAGAAAAGTATTCTACAAAAAATTTAACTAAAAAATAATGTAATTTTCTACCATAAAATTATTAATTGTAAATGATTACCACTCCAACTGAGGTGAGTCAGTTCAACAAGAGGCCCAACTGTCAGCTGAAAGCGGAATAGATGGTAGGATATCGTTAATTGATTAACGAAATCCGCCCACAGAGTCGAAAAATAACGCAAGTCCCCCAGTCCACGAAATACAAGGCAATTACAATTATGATTTAATTTTTTTTTTTTTTTTTTTTTTTTGAAGAAAGTATGAGTGCGGATTTTCGTTTCGGTCGCCAGCACCAAGAGTGTTTGGTAAGCATTATTTGCTCCGTGTGTGCCTGACATTTCCCTTGATATCGCTTCCAGACTTAAGAGTATCACTATAAGTTAATTATTTTTGTTCATATTATAACAAAACTAACCAAACTGTAGTACTAAAGTTCCTTATTAGTTTCTTATTTGTACCTTGCACTATGGTCGGAAATGCTATTTTTTTGGCATAAAGTCTAATAATGATGTGAAAGAGCCCTAAATTGGTAAATTTGCTATTTATGATATTAAAAAGAAATATTCAAAATTTCAGATCAATCCGACCACACCCACTCCGCTCATAGAAAGCGATGTTAGGGCTAGGGATTCAAAATACCTTTTGTGAATTTTGCTTAGTGACTGGATTAAAATCATGTATTGTTTCTTTTCAAAACCTACAGTTTATTTTTAAGATGAGAAAAAGCGTATTGCGCCCTTCTGATGCATTTTCGCCAAGGCAACCGACAGGAAGAAGAGATACAGCAATAATTTGGTAACCGTGGACTAAGATCTTATGCGACGTCGGGTACCATGGATACGGAGACATATAAGACTCCAAAGATTTTTTACAGAATTGGTGGACTTTGAGGTTATCAATTTTATATTCGCAAGAAATTGCAATTAAAACTGTATGGTGGTTTTTAAGAATATTTGGTAAATGGGCAAAATTGGGCAAAAAACGTTAAAAACACATTTAAATAGACATACTAAACTATAATCACAAATGTTTACATTTTGGCACAAATTGGCAAGAATGAATAATTACTTAAAAAAAATTACATAAGTCTACGAAATTGGGTAAGTTGACACAAAAAAAAAAAAAATATTTACGAAATTATCATAATATTTTGTTCAGTCAAAAGTGTCAAATTAGAAATTTTGAGAATAATAATTTGCTGGAAAATTAATACATAAAAAACATGTCTGGCGGTAAAACTGAAAAAAAGAGTAAGTCTCGTTCCATCCGGGCTGGGACTCAATTTCCAGTTGGCCGGATTCATCGTATGTTGCGCAAAGGAAACTACGCTGAACGTGTTGGTGCTGGTGCTCCAGTATACATGGCTGCTGTTCTGGAGTATTTAGTTGCTGAAATTCTTGAGTTGGCTGGAAATGCCGCTCGTGACAACAGGAAGGCCAGGATTATTCCCCGTCATTTGCTGTTGGCCATCCGCAATGATGATGAATTGTCTACGTTACTATCAGATGTAACAATCTCTCAGGGAGGCGTCCTACCCAACATCAACACTATGCTACTTCCCAAGAAGACTGATAAAAATGCATAAGCTTTAATATGATCTAAAAGACAAAACCATTAACTAAAGACAATGTAACAATAATAATTCTTTAAACACATTTTCTACTTATAATCTGTACACGACATTAATCGTTAATTTCAAATTAAAATTTAAAGAAATGACTCTGAAACATTAATCGTCGACAATTTTCCAAATCATCTCTTAATCTTTGTACACTACACACACATAGATGAGACTAATGATACTTTAAGAAGTGGCTGCTCAATAGATTTTGTTGTTCAAATTTCAAGTCGATAGTACAAAAAACAAGGAGGGGTACCCTCCATACAAACCGGGATCGAAATGAAAGTTCGTATTTGAAAAACTTTTATGTTTTTTGTACTATCGATGAAAAATTTGGACACTATAAGTGTCTATCCCATAGCCACCAACCCTTAGAATTTCAAGGACCACTATCGTTGGTATATTGAAACATTCCAATGATCGAGCTAGAGAAGTTTTTTATGGAGAGCGTCATTTCAGAGAAGAGCATAATATTGTATTAGATCGGACGAGAGTAATTTTGCACTCTCGAATGCAGATATGCATCAGAATCGTTTCATTTCATTTCAGACCACAAACCAAACAATATTAACTTCGCCGTAATCTTCTACATCTTTTGCAGTGTTAATTTTGTTTCAATAAATAAACCTATTTCATTTAATTTAAAAAATTTCTTTTATTTATTTATAACATAATTTTTTGATAATTTAATTTCTATAAATAAAACTTTCTTATTCCAAAAAAATTAATTTTCCCTCATATGAAAGCATTTGTAGTTTCGACTGAATCTGATCAAGTTAATTTTGTGTAAAATTAGAGGTTCATTACCAACATAAATGAGAAACCATCAAGCACCATCAAACAACCATCAAACAACCATTTCTTGAGAGCGATTTTTTCAGTATGCTCATATTCATAGGTTATATTCACAATAAAATAATAAGAAAAGAAGCAAACAGACTTCGAACATGAATGATGCCTCTGTGTGAGTGTTGATGGATTTCTCTCTCATGTTGTTACTTTCCATAAGGTTCCATTGAACCTCTGCTCGAAAATACTAAATTTACAAAAAGTTAACTTCGTTCGAGGGATTGTTACAGAAATAAAACCAAAAACAAAAATTAAGTTGAAAGAAACAGTTCGAATTTATAGTGTGCTACCTAATACTAATAAAGAAAGTTTACACAAAATCAACTTTAGTTTATTTCTAAATATAAAAATGTGAAATGTCTTACAAATATTTTTAGGAAGAATTTTAAAAGTGACTTAATCAAAAGTCTTGAAGTACGAAAAGAAAATATTAAGTGGCTTAAAAATACCGAGAAATCAAATAAACTTTAAGTTGATTATTGTATGTAGACAACAAAAAAATGATGAAGTGAATTACAAATATCATAAGAATGTAATAAGTGACTTTTGTGAAATAATTATAAATAATAATAATTTAATATGTAATTAAAATAAAAAACGAAACAAAAGAAGTGTTCAAAAGTCAAGATAAATTTAAAAGTCTCCTGAAAAACTCAAAAATATAAGAACTAAGAAAGGAGGCTTATGAAGGACATTAGGTCTACACCATATCATAAATTATCGTCACCAAGACGACACTTTAAAATGAATGATCTGAATCAACATTAAGCTCAAAGGATAGTTTGCCAAACTAATGATAATCTTCACACTATTAAATGTAAATAAGAAAACAAAACAAAATATCAAAGATAAAAATGGAAATTAGTTTCGTCTACTCCCAAACTATTTCCAATTACTACAAATTTATTTAAAGAATACAACAAATCTTTAATACATATGAGACTCTTATGATTTTATTAAAGCATTGTTTGGCAACCATTATAGGTATAAACATATTAAACATAAATTAAGGACACATATAACCGGTTACTATCTTGCAAAACTATTTGTGTTTAAGACATGACTTTGAGATCTTCGGAAAAAAATAACCAAATCAGTTTTTATATTATTAAGTTCTTTTTCACCTGATTGCATTGAGATGCTTCGATATTTATAATTTTAAGATGTGGGCAGAAAATTAACATACATTTTGTAGTGTTTCTAGAGAGAGATATTTAAGTGGAGCCATTAAACTTAAACAGTTTATGTATTCAATAAAATTAAAATAAATTCATCATGCAGCAAGAGTATAGTTATAGTCTTCATTCTCATAGTTTCTTTAAATTTAAATTATTTATCAATTGATTAATCCTATCATAGATCCCATGATCAGAAAAAAATTCATGCATGAGTTGTGTTGTGTATTTTATGTATTCTTTATATTGTGGTAATTTTTCCAGAGATTCTTTTATACACCAAAAATACAAATTTCAAAGTTGTTACATATCAACATGAATCGTTGATAGTGCACACCTGCCGTCATCGAAATCTACGCTGGACTCTGTGGCTACAATATAAGAACGAATAAACTTTGCTATCATAATCATAATCCCAAGTGAATGATGGACGTAAGTATTTAGTACAATAATAATAATATTTTTCAAATTCAAATATACAATTTTTATTTCTATTCGCACTGCCTCGTAAAGCCAATGGCACTGATGAGGATACCATATTGATTTTTAAGAATCATGACAAAGAAAACATCGATGATACAATGAAATTTACAAAACTCGGAACATTTAATGTATGTACCTTAATATTTATTGAAGAAAAATTGGTTAGTTAAAAGCGGAAACTAAACTCTCAGAAGAATTGTAACAACATTTGTAAAAAAATCTTGAGTTTTTTTTGAGTTTAGTGAGTAATGAAATTATCAACCAACATGATGATTATGTACATTATAAACTATAAGATTTAGACCTAAGTCATTTTATATAATCACTAAACACTAGATATATTTGCAATCTAGTGTTATATGTATATCTGTGTCAACAAGTTAAAGTAACTTAAGTAAATTGAGTTAGAAAAATATTATTATTCACCGTTCAAAACACGTATTTCCACTAAAGCATTTTTTAAAAATATAGTATAGAATCATAGTCTTTTTAATTCGCACACCTACGATTTTTTCACAAATCCAATTTTCAAACTGTTTTAAACAATTATTGGAATAAATAAACTAAATAAAATGTATACTTGTTGGAGTGGCTGTGAGACCTACATTTATAAAAACATTTTACAAAATTTATTTATCATGTATTTTATTTGTTGTAAGTTTTCTTTGTGTAACAACTTAAAAATAAGAAATAAAAATAAGCAGAATATATCAAAACATAAATTCTCCACATAAGGTACTTTGACTTGTTGACACAGATATTATCGGGAGAGTATGTTACAGAAGGAATGAGGACATATAGTATGAAAACAAGTTGAGATTGATGTATCTTTTGTTATATTAGATTATCAATATAACAGAAATAGTACTGGTTTGACTTCTTAAAAATAGTATATAATATTTTCCATATTTAATAATTAACAAAATTGATGAACTTGTAATAATATTCTCTCTTACAATTTACATTTTTTGTTTGTTTTCTCATATTTAACCCTTATGCAGATATTAGTTTTGGTACCTTTATTCCGTACAACATGGTCTGACCATTTATATGGGATATTGGTGGTTTTTATTTAGTGTTATGTATCTTTTATGTGTTTATGGGTGTGTCTAAGTTTATAGTGCATGTGTTTATGTCATTTTCATTGTGTGTTCAAGTATACTAAGGTGGAAAAAAGGCAGAAACCCGTAAGTAAAAAAATGAAAAAAATCCATAAAAAAGTTGAAGAATTGCAACACCATGATGTACAAAATTGACATAAAAAATTCAAAATGCCCATACTTTTACATATTTTATTTTTTTTTTTACTAACTCACTCAAAATTAGTTCTTTGAAGGTAACCTGGATTCTCATGGTTGTAGTTTAATTCTTTGTACTTTTAAAATCAGCTCAAAATCAAAATTCTCTACATAATGGTTAACAATTAACAATAGAACAAGATGCTTCTAATATTATGTACTACAATGTTGCGTTTTAATGAATGCTATCTTATATTATATATTCTTTTGTTTCGTTTTTATAGTTGAGCTAATGCTACTTATGTGCATTTGATAAAGTACTAAATTTGTATTTTCTCTTGCTGCTTATGACATAAAGTCCTTTAATTCTTTTTCATCTTTTTGCTAATCGTAAGTATTCAGAAGGAAGTCCAGTAACGTTGTAATCTATTTTAGTTTCTCGACTCATAATTATTTTGAATTGACTTAAGTTAATTATGTTCTAACTTTTTTTCTATTTTACACTTCATAATTCATGATTGTGCGTGTCATCCTTGCGCAGGTGACAATGATGTCAATCATCAATGCTTTATAGTTATTCATTTTATTTCTTATCGTTTAAAGTTTAATTTTTTTTTTAATTTTAACGCTTCGATTAATTTTTACTTATTGTGTTCTGTTCTTTTCGATATCAATACTAAAATTGAAAAAAATAGGACTAAATGTATCGTACTTTTAAATATTTTATATTTATAGTTGGGCTTCGATACAAGGCGGAAGCCAATGGGTTATGGTTAGGGTGAGTCGGGAGTTTTGTTAAGTGCCGACTGCTATAGAGCTATGTTATCTCTAACACCGTTGGTATTTTTAGATCATTGTGCAGCGTGATATCTCTGACAAACCAAGGGGCATCCGTGATTCTTCTGAGTGTCTTGCTCTGACATGCCTGCAATCTGGAGATGTTCGAGGTAGCCGTGGTGCCCCAGTTTTGTATTGCATACCGCCATATTGGTGCCACTATTTGAGAGTAGATGAGCCTCTTATTGTCCAGTGGTAGCTTGTTTGAGGGTTGCAGGAGCCAGTCTAGCTTCTTCTTTTTTATTTAGTTGCACTGCGCACAATTAAGTATATTAAAAAGTTTCGGATTATTTTGCGATTTGTTGACCTATGACAAGTTGAATTATCTTCTCTATGATTAATTTTGAATTATAATTGATTGGAAAATTCTATATTTCAATTTATACACACACACTTTACACAAATTGTTTATATGTGATCTTAATCCACGCACAAATTAACAGTATTGCCAGAATTTCTACAGTGTGACATTTGTCAAATATGCAAAGGTTTTTGTTGTGAATTTTCAACTTGAAACGCTGGGCTTTATAAATAAAATAAAATTAAAAGATTTCCTTGAAATGATCGCAACATTTCTAGGGATACAAATATCAGTATAAAATGAATTATCATTTATACTATTGACACATTGGGGAATGCATAAAACAAACTACAAAGTGAATCAAAAAACAAAATTGAACTTGACGAATTGGATAAGTGATTTTTGATTCATAAAATTATATAGCAATATCACTGTATACGATTTTAACCCTTTCTGGACAGACCATTGATCCAATTTTTTAGAGCAGTAAACGTAGAATAAACGTTAAAAGGAAAGATTGACTGTGTCTTCTATTTCCCTAATTACAAGTGATGTACATTTGTTTTTGTTTGTTTGTTTTTAAAGGAGCTGAGTAAATAATTAGACAGTAATCCAGTAAGGGACTAGGACCTTTCGACTCCCCTTGTGTTGCCTATTGTATCACTGATATATATATTGATATTCTAATTCTTTAAGTTTTCTTTCTTCATAACGAAACCTCGGTTGTTGTGTCGTACGTGACTTTCTTGGTTCTTCAACGCATGACTATATTAATGTGTTTGCGCAACCTCGCATATCCTGCTTTACTCTATTATGATTGCATAATATTATTATTTGATTAGTTTTAAAATAGTTTAATATTATTATGCTTAATGCATTTAACATATCTGTTCTTGAATTTATATATTACAATAACCTCGTTGTTATAAAGTTCAATATATACGTTGTTTCCCTTGCTCTCTAATTAGAACAAATTATTTGAAACGAAAAGTTTCTGCTCCGAAATACATATCGAACGGAAATGATTTCGGGAGACTTTGATTGCTGATCATCATCTCGCAAAATATCTGACATATCTCCAAAGAAATCATTACATTTCATTGGTGAATACCAGACTATTGGAGATTTTCTAATTAAAGAGTATAAATAGGTCCAACTAAGGTCGCATTGATGCGTTGACCAGTTATTCGCCTTTTCCAATCTTTTTATTTATATACTGGACGAATATACATCCAGTCTAGCTGATGAAAATATGAGTAATTGAAATATAATTAAACTTTACATCAATTAATCAACTCATCTATGGGTTGCAATTTAAAGAGATACTTAACAATTTGATTTTGAGCATAGCCGATGCCTTGTGATACGTTGATATCGCATTCTATACCCGTCCCCTTATGAATAATTAGAATTGGTACCTTACCATTCATTCACTTGCATTACATTCCTCCAAATTTATGGCATATTACTGAGCACGATAGTTATTTGTTTTATGACTGTATGCAACTCTGATTGAAGGTTTCTGAGAAAAAACGTGAAAGTTATTAAAAACTAAAACAATATGAGTATTAATATGCGGCCTTATTAAAATTATCCAAATAAATATATGGGAGTATATATTTATATATTTATATATCATGTCATTTATGGTATGTAGTTCTAATTAATATTTTTATAAATTTATTTTTTTTGTTGTTGCTGTTTTTTATCAAAACTAGCCGACCTATTCTCACAGCGATGACAAAGAAATTGTTTGTCTGTTAACGCCCAACAGAGTAACAAATGGCTGTTAATAGGTGTTTGCGATGTCAAGAAAAGCTCTTCTGTTGACAACTGTTTGTTTTCTTGTAATCTGCTGCCTAGGAGGTGTCAATTTGTTAGAATAAAATAAAGTCAATTTGTGTGCATTGTTATCGCTCTGTAAAATGAATAATCTTTCCATTTGTTCATTTCTCGCGGAAATTTAGGAATATAATGATACCTGTACAAAAAGCAAATGTGTTAAAAGGGAAAAGGTCAAATTCAGAAGAAAAAAAATATATAAATAGTCAGAATTACCCGGAGAACCCCTCAAAAACACCTGATTCCATTTTTTATAATATTCTTCTTTTTTAAATATTTTATATATCCAACATATTTTTATATTCTCCCAAGTTGGCAAACCTGCAAAAACTGAAGTTTACAGACTGGTAACATACACTTTACAGACTGATGTTAAAAATAGCTTTTTTCAACAGCGCAGCTTTCAACTTGAGCGAGAATCGGTGTTCCTTGTTTGAGGTGTCAACGCAAAAACAACGAGAATAGGTCGGTAAAACTATATTTGTTATCCTTTTTTCGTTTTTCTTTTTATTTTATTCTTCCATACCTTGCGAGCGATAACTAGCGCTTCTGTGTTCCTTCCGTCTTTTGACGTAACTAAGTCATATCATCCTTCTGGAACCTCGGGTATCTTTGTAAATTTTTTTCTAACTTTTCCCTAGCTTGCTTTTCTTTAAAAGTATATTTGTCTTTTCCTATAGTCCTCTATGGACAATGGTCTTGGCACTACACTAGGGTTGTTTTTTATGTCTGATTCTATGGTATTTTTCTAGTTGGCCCTCTCATTATCCGCTAAGCCAGTCTTGCATATACCCGAACCAATGCACTATGTTCGGAAATGCCGTTTTTTTGGCATTGTCTCCAAAAATGCAGTTAGGCTCTTGAAACTTAGTTAGTCATAAGTATTATGAATAACAAATTTAGAAAATTTGATACCCGCGGGACCCCGTCAATGGCAAATAATGAAAATAATAATGTTATGAAATCTTGGTCCTTACATCTCTGATTTCTCGATGTTCAAGTTACATTTCATGACTACTCTTTTTTCGAATAAGTCGTCAGATAATTTTTGTGACCTAGGTTTATTTAGCATAGTTTCATAAGAAAACATTCTTTCTACGGAGCCAGAGGACGGCACAGGATATCTTCGTAGAAGTTTGGATTCTTGTCTGCCCTTGGCAAAATAATTTTCAATTATCAATTACGTTCTCTTTTTGGTATCAACTGATTCCTCTTCACCGCCAGAGTCGTAACTACAAGCAAATGACTCGTCATCCTGTTGGCGTGTATTATTGGCTGAATTTTTGACTGTTAAACGCTCTGGGATTTCAGCCACGTTTCTTCACAAAACTTACATAAGTTTTCATTGAAGTGGGTGTTGTGGACTCTTCATGAAGTTGTGTGATGTGTTGTGCTTCTCCAATGATTAGTGATTCGACTGTTCTGTAAATAATGATACTTTAATTCTCGTCACATGTGGGGTATAGATTACAGAGATATCCCACACGGCGAATAAATTCAGTAAGTGGAATGGTGTAGTAGAATTTGTTGTGCCGGCTGAGCCATTTTATTAATTTATTGGAAACTCTCGGTCGTAGTTTAACCGGATAAAACAAATAGTCACTTTATTGATTAGTATTATTCAGTAATTTTCCTTGTGATTTGTTTTAATAAAACAAATAGTCACTTTTAAATGAAAAAGTAAAATTTTTCTTTAAACACTTTATTTGTTGATGAAATAATTTATTTTCCACTTTTCCGTGATTTGCTTTTATTTTACTTTATTGAAAAGTCACTAATAAAATTGAAATGTCAAATTTCTTGATTAATATATTTTATTCAATAACCGAACTTCGCGTGTAAGTTCATTTGATTTGCTCCCACTATGTCAAAATGAATGTCTCTCGTCATATATCCTCTGCCGGCGATAGTATCATATGCGAATTCTTTTCACGTAACTAATTAGGGTAATTTTAGTCAACCGCCTAAGCTCAATTTGTAAAACTTTCACTTTATAGTTCCATGCAGATTTTAAAATTGTGGAGGCAACTAGTATTAGTCTTGATGTGGACTTCGGTAAGGACAAAAGTTTTTTATGTTAGGCGGTTTAAACAGTCTCCAACTGATCGATGTATCTTAACTTCAAACCTGAGATGCATGTAAGAGAGTCAAGGGAACTACACTTTCCAACTCCTCCCACTGTCTAGAATCGTTAATGCAGCCTAGTGCAACCTTGAATTTTTTGATCGCCGCTTCCGATGCACATTTTCCAAGTACAGAACTAAAACGTTACTCCTAGATAAGTGTAGTTTTTTAGTATCTCTAACTTTTGGATTTAAAAGAAAAACTTATTCAAGGAGGCCTTCCCACCATTTCCATGTTTCACACAAGTAGATGAGTTGTGCATTCTTAAGCAGCGTGTCATTATATCATTATATCCTCTTTCCGAATAGCTCTAATATATTTTTGATAATTGACTCTATCCAAGTCGTCAGAAATCTGTTGGAAGTCTACTACTGTTGCTATCTCTTCCTCTCTTGTTTTATCCCTTATTTATATAGCCGTTGTAATTTATTTTAGTTTCACGATTTTTCGAGTCATCCTTGCGCAGGTTTTGGTTCAGACTCTTATTGCAAAACATCAACTCCTTCGACTATTGATTACTTTTATTATCAATCAATAATTCCGGTCTCTTCTGGTTTTGTTGTTTTTTTATTGATTGTTTGTGGTTGTGGGCATTGTTGTAGTTGCCTCGTTGTCACTTGTTGTCGTCACCGATGGCGATGTTGCTGCTTGTTCATCTTCCCGAATGATAATCGGCTGTATTCATGTCGTCAGTTTTCAGTAGGAAGTCCGGTACCCTTGCGATCTCTTCCTCTCTTGTTTTAACACTTATTTATATAGCCGTTTGAATTTATTTATTTTCTCGACTTATAATTATTTTGAATTGATTTTAGTCAATTATCTTCTAACGTTTTTCTATTTTATACTTCATAATTCATGATTGTGCGTGTCATCCTTGCGCAGGTGACAATGATGTCAATCATCAATGCTTTATAGCTATTTATTTTATTTCTTATCGTTTAAAGTTTAATTTTTTTTAATTTTAACGCTTCGATTAATTTTTACTTATTGTGTTCTGTTCTTTTCGATATCAATACTAAAATTGAAAAAAATAGGACTAAATTTATCGTACTTTAAAATATTTACAAAGAAGGACTCTTCTTCTAGTGTTTATTTGTTTGAAGATTTCATTAACATTTCTCCTTACACTACTTAAGTACATATGTAGGTGTCCTCTCACTTAGATGCAAAAAAAGCATTTAAGTGGCAGATTACTTGAAATAATAAATATGGGAATGTTTATTAAATATATAATATTGCTAACTCCTTCCTCCGAATGATCAATCGCAATCGATTGAATTGAAAACTGTGGAATGTCGATTTATGTTGAAATTTGTTGCATCGGTATTTGAAGGAATTGTGTAGAGTTTTGTATTGAAATTTCTGTACTTGGTTTCTCAGACATTGGAAACTCAACTCTTATTTATCGAAATACAAATATATCTATATAAACTTTTATACCTTGGCTTATTGGGTTCACTCACTATCAATGAGGTCAATAACCTTATAAGTCAAGATACTTATGCAGCTGCATATCGAGATCCTTAAGCAATGATGATGTTATAAGATCTTCACTAATATTTGAGGTTATGACATTAATCATATTTAATATCCTTAATATCTGATTTATAGACTTATGAAAATTCTCTTCTCTATGATTAGTTTTAAGTCTATCTGTTGATAGAAGAAGGTTATTGAAATTGCAATCTGTGTGTTTATTCCAATCTCTTCTTTTAGCTTAAACATATATAGAAAATCATTAACTTGTGTCATAAGAGTACCGTCGGTTTTTTGAAACTCCAATGTTATATAATCTTCACTTATATTTGAGGTTATGCTTTCCTGTATGACTTCGCCACTCTATAAAAGAGAAGAAAAATTTGACATTAAGTGTTTATCCGGAGGAACTTTTTCTCAAAATAATCCCCTCCTTCTTCTTTCTGTTTTATATAATATTTATTTCTGGGATTTATTTGTTGATTTTAGTTTTGATTCTTCTAGAAAATAAAAATTGTTACTTCGATTTTTTTTCCATTGTAGAATAAACTTAAGCAACATTTCTCTCCCTAACATTTTATTAAAAACTTTCTACATAAGAGGGCAACAGCAAAAGAATTTGGTTCAGACTCTGCAAAACATCAACTCCTTAGTCGTCTAGTGATTACTTTTATTCTTAATCAATGATTCCGGTCTCTTCTGGTTTTGTTGTTTTTTAATTGATTGTTTGTGGTTGTGGGAGTTGTTGTAATTGTCTCGTCGTCACCGATTGCGATGTTGCTGCTTGTTCATCTTCCCGAATGATAATCGACTGTATTCACGTCGTCAGTTTTGATTAACACAAATTTTTACAACACCTTAAATAATTGTATTATCACATATGTTTTTTCTCGTTGTAATAAATTTAATTTTTTTGATACATAGTTAATTTTAATTGACTTTAGTCAACTCCCCTGTGTTTTCCTATATATTTGGCTTTTATATGTTCATATGTTAACCAGATTATTATGAGGAAAGACGTCTTATTTTTATTATTTTGTCTTAAAATTTATATATCAAATGACAATATTGAAAAAAATATATGTGTATCAATTATGACAAACATCTATTTCTAAGTAAATCATTCAAACAGTTTCTTACATCTTCTCATTTTTTGTTCTAATCCTACTCTCCTCTTTTGGTTTGGTCATTTGTTTTCAACTTTGGTACAAATCATATCGCCAGGCTGTTCTTCTTCTGCAGTGCTTCGGAAGAAGATTATTGACAGTCAACTCAATTTTTACAATTGAAATCATATTTTCTGCAAATCCTTCACTTACACTTAACTACAATTTATTTAAACAACAATATTTTATAATATTTACACATTAATGTACACTTTATTTACTAATTTTTAAATAAATTTATTTCTCGGCCACTTCCCTCCACACAAGGACTTTCGTCATTTTGTAGTCAATTCAATAGTGACCAGGGCTCTTCTTAGACTGCAACCTGTGGATGTCAGTCGCAACCTCTTCTGGTGAGATGTGGTTGATTGGAATTTATGCTAGATCATTTTTCGATAGAGTGTTAGCTATTTTCCTCAACTCCTCTGGATCATCTAGATTGAATGGTGTGAAGCGGGTCTACAACTCACCTGCAAACGTTTCAGCTTCTTCTGACTCTGTGTAAAGCCATTGATTTTGGGGTCCATGAATTGGGGCATGCCTGTGTGGTTGTTGTTTTACGCGTTTAGTAGCTCGCCACAGGTTTAATTCTGACTTTTTGTTTGGGTCTTCATTAATCATCTGATCATTAAAATAGTCTGATCTCACCTTTTGCACCGGTAGGGTCAGTTAACGTTCCCATTATAGATGGAATTGTACATTCCTGTGTCTTATTATACATTAATCCTGCTTTGCTTATACCCCTTGCAAGAGTGGCTTAGCAGACAATAAAACGCCCCAATCTATATTTTCATCTATAGTTGGAAGGAAGATGGTACGTTTTCAATACAAAGAGTATTCTAATGAATTCATTATGCCTTCCTGCAATCGTAAAGAAAGTATTCCTGCTATCTCGTTGCATCATTTCAATTTGTTGAACACCGCTAGCAAGATCTATAGCGGAAAAGTAAAGTAAAGGCTGCCTAAGTGAAATGGCTTCTTGTTTTGCTTTCAATAATGAAAAGATTTCCGTTAGCATAACGTTTCTTCGGGACTATTCACTCTGGAGAACTCCATGGAGAACTTAATTCGTAAATACCAAAAGAGCTGGAAACTCGTTACAATATTCTTTTGTGGCTTTTCTTTTCTTATAAGTAATTTTCTTGATTTGGCTTCAGAGCTTCGACTGCGCCAGTTATGAGTCTAATATCAAAAGAGCTGAACAACAACATGTTGCAAGGAAAAATATCTGAAATGTAGAATTTCTTAATGATAAGTCATCCCTTCCTACATATCCCCTCCCTCAATTCATTGACGTATATACATTTCACTTAATAATTCCATATTATGCAGATTTTGTAAAATCTTGACTGAGACCCCGTTCTCAACTCTCAACTTGATGTGTATAAAGAATATTGAATGAAAAAACTTGTACTGTATGATATAATAATAATAATATTATAATATTGATATATAAAACAAAATATAGAGAGAATATTATTAAAAAAAATTCAATTGCAACATAAATTAACAAATAAACTTATATTTTTATATAAGATTAATAATTTTTACTTATTTTATTATATAGAAACAAATTTCATTTTATTTAAGATTTTCTGATTTTTACTTGACATAAGTTTAGAACTGTAGTTTTCTAATGAAATTAAAAATAAACTAGAAAAACTGCAATTTGAAAAAGAAAAAGAAATAATAAAAGTATATGCAAACCAAAAAGAGCCGCTAAAATGATTCGAGGACCGCAAATGATAAGAATAAACAGAATCGAAACAAAGAATAAAAATAAAGAAAAATAAAAATAAAAAAACAATTAAGTTAAATGATAATATTAATAATAAATAAATAAAAATACATAGGATATTGTAGTTAATTATGTACAGAAACAAAAACTCTGTAAGAAAAATCACATAACAAAATTTATAAAATTTATTAGACTTCATCGAGCGCTGAAAATACAATAAATATAATAAGAAAATTGCAACAGCAGATAAATTTTTATTATATATAATAATTTTATTTTAAAAGAAATAAACGACAAAAATAAAAGGAATGAATTTTAAAAATAGTAATTAAGTATAAAAATGTAAAATAGAAAAATGACTTGAATCATTTTTCAGTAGTAAAAACTTATCTTTGTAAAGAAAATCAATGAATTATCTACTATTTATTAATAAAAACTTCTGGCTATAGTATAAATAAATAATAATAAATATGACAATCTGTTTTGTTTTATAGAAGTATAAAACTAAACTCTTATTTGGTTCTACGCTCCAACTGGAAGCTAACAAAGTAAATCTAAATTATTATACAATAAATCATTTTTCAGCAACTGGTTTTGTTAGGGATTACATTTTGCATTAATTTTGTTAATTTCTTAATTTTTTTATTATTTTTTTTTTTTGTAAGCATGCAAATCAAATATGTATTTTGTGGATACTCAAACTGCACTCTAATTTTTATATTACGTATTATTCTTATTACAATATTTTATTACTCATACGCCACTGACGTCCACCTGTAAATCTATATAATTAAACGGTAAAGACATTTTTTGTATCCCTTTTTCTGCTTAAATCAGTCAGTAATCTTCAAAAATGTTTGTACAGGTGTCCAAAAATAAAATCCCATGAAATTGTTGTTGGAATATTGTGAATTTTGAGTTTTTAAGAAGGAAATGACAATTAAATGTAGCAGTTTACACGACTCTTAAAAGTATAAAATATGTTTGCAAGTATATTTATAAAGGGTATGATTGTGCGACTTTAGAATTTGGTGTTGAAAATGTTGGACCGAATGAAGTCTTGGTAGATGAGATCCGAAATTTCTTAAATGGTAGATTTGTGGGTTCCACTGAGGCTACTTGGAGGATATTTGAATTCCAAATGCATTTTCAGTCTCATACAATTGTTCGGCTTGATTGCCATCTGCCTGGATGGCAAAATATTTACTTTAGGAAGGGAAATGTGGAAACGTTGCTTCTGGAATTTTTTTTTTTTATATTGAAATTCCGGAACATTTCGCGTGAAATGGTAATGTATGTGGTATCTCGAAAAGATGTTGTCTTATTTCATTTACAATTACTTCTTTTAAACGGTCGTGGTGCTATGTCTTTTGAGGATTTACGATTAAATAATGGGGTTGTGTTTTGTCGAAGCATGTCATGCGCGAGGGATTGCATTGAATGACACTGGATGGCGTGTATGTTTGAATGAAGTGAAACAAACTAATTCTCCAAGGCAATTGCGAGAATTATTTGGGTTTACTTGTGATTTGAAAGTTCCTGCAAATGTCTTTGCTTAATGGAATGAATTCAAAGATGATATGAGAGAAGATCTTCTAAAATAGTAATGTAAGGACATTAATCGAACTCTTCTATAATCGTCGATCTACTTCAGACTCATAAACTTTATGTCAAGAATTTCTGTATCATGATACTGGAAGCAATGTACATATTTTGTGTAACGGCTCACGCAGGCTGCAGGTTGTAATCGGTAATCGGACCTTCGAATTACCAATTCTATTATTATAAAATTCAATTTCAAATATCAGTCATAACAGTAGTCAATTATGAACGACGATTTTTCAATGTATCCTCTTTATGCTTTGAAATTAATTGATAGAGAGAGAGATTTGAGTTTGGGAGAGAATAGAGACAAATTATGTAGATTAAATGTATCACTTGGTAACGGTGAAATGGAAGCTTCTCCGCAGTTTGGTTCGAATATCGTTGAAATACCGAATCATTTAATTTGTGAGCCTGTAAACATCATCAATGATATATTTGAAATATTCCAGAAACCATTTTATCAACTGACAATTTGAATTCAGTTATTTTGGTTCAAAAAATGATGATTGTTCAATTATAAATTTAGAATTCTTAAAACGAATGCGTGGAAAATAACAGGCATACAACAACTTTAATAAAATTGTCAGCGATGATGCACGTGAACATAATAATTTTCCTATTGAGTTTTTGTATAAGGTATCAGTTCGTCGCCTGCCTCCTCATAAATTGCTTTTAAAAGAAAACTGAATTGTATTATTAATTCGAAATTTAAAGTCAGGGAAATCTTTAGTTAACGGAACTCAAATGCGTGTAAAACGGACTTAATTTCCAGTCATTCCAGCCAATCCCAAGGACAAACGCTTCAAAAAGTATAAATTTTATTGAGACAACCTGTGTTTAGTCACGGACAATTGTATGTTGCCGCCAGGAGAGTTCGATCATTTAATGGATTGTGATTTTATATTTCTGAGACACCAAATCAGAGCCATTTACCACGTGATAGTAGGGTTTTCACAAAGAACATTGTTTACAGAGATGTTGTTAGCAATACAAAATAAGCAAATGTTGTATTTGTAGGATACGGTTGATTGAGTCGGTTGTGGGTTCAACAAGTATATATATAATAATGTATGGGGGTCCTTTGAAAAGTTTTCAGCTTTATTATGAAACCCATTCTGGTACTTCAATGGCATATTGAACCAGACATTTAGTCAAACCGTTTCAAATCTAATCTTTGTAGATTCACTATTCATTCATTCTTCTGGAATATAAATAAAATATATTTAACAAAAGTATGACTGGGTAATATTCAAAGGATTTATCATTGTAGAATCAGAGTAAGAACTGTTCCGACGTCTAATTTATGATTTAAATTTTTGGATTGCTGTGTAGTAATATTTTTTCCATTATTTCTTCAGTGGTAATATCGCAATATAGCTAATTGATCTTCCCAAGAACAACCTAATAACCATTCACAGAGCTTTTGTCATACAACATAAACAAAGTGTTCAAATCCCGCAATTTATGGATGGTATCAGCAACTTCATCAAATAACCTAGAAGATATTCATTATACAATTTATCTCGATGTATTCATTGCCATTTGAACTATGAGTTTTGCATGGAAACACAGAAGAGTCTAATGAAAGTAAATTGGTTGTCGTGAATTTGAATTGATTGATTGATAGATAAATTGCTTAAACTGTTTTTACAGACAGCATATTTCGGTAACGGTTTCATAGCTGGTCACAGTCCGGATGAGTATATGCGTATAATGAGAATATTACGGGTGCTCAACGCCTTACGCCATCCAAGTAAGGATGAGTATTGCTCCGAAAAAGACCTATTGACTTATTTTTCGGTCTTCGCTCAACCAAAGTCCTTTTTCCGGTTTTTTGTCTCACTGATCGACGACTGAATAATTTCTCTCATTGCATTATTGAAATTCGTGTTATTACAATAATGAGTAGAAACAATGATGGGCAAATTACGATTTTCTATAGGACACCATGCAAATATAAATTATAGGTTCCTAAATTTCTATTTTTTTCAAACTTCAAAGAAGAGGATATTTAGATAACAAACATGTAACTTTATTAATTCAATTCAATTCAATTCAATTCATAAAAAAGTTGAAGAAATTCTATTATACACATTAGTTAACAAAAATAAATGACAAAAATGACTACACGCGAGTACATCCAGAAGCGTTACGGTCCATTGTGTTGCTTGATTATGGAGTAATGAGGAAGATAGGGGGGACGTGGATTAATAAATTGGTGTGAACGTCTGGCAGTTGGTCCTGGTTGGTTGGTTGGTTACCGTGGCTGACTTGTATACTCCATTAACAAGCCGCAATTAGCGCTTAAGTGCCGTTTTGGAACCACTTCCCCGCCGAACACAATCAGTATAGCTAAACCCATCCCGTAGAGTTTAGGTATTTGAGAAGGTCACCCGGACATGCGACCGAACAGTCCGAGATACAGCAGTTGGTCCTAGAGGTCTCCCTCTGCTTCTTAAAACAACCTAAAGATTCCGGCAACAGAACTAAGTTTCCTAGTGGCACCTTTGCTAAACTAACCAATTCATCAAAGAACGGTTTCACTGAACACTTAACGCTTCCGAAAACATACCTTCCCCCCCTCCCCGACGTACCCACCACCGTATACATAGAAAGCTTGTCTTGTCTGATAACTTTACCATGCTTCCAATCATCTCAGTTTGGGAATCGCGTTTTAAAGTTATCGTTCCATTTTCAATCCGATACACAGTAGTCACATTCTCCACCATCAGCAGTAACCCTACTTCTTGAAAAATGGTACTGTGGCCCACTACACATGGTTTGAGAAGATGCAGTTCCCAGAGTCAGCTGTGTACTTGAGATAAGTGTCTACCGGTATTAGATTTAGAATGTCATCCAGCGCTGCTTGAGGGGTGGATCTTAAGGATCCAATGATAGACACGCAGGCTGCTCTTTGCACCTTATGGAGGTTAGTAAGGTGGGATCTGGTGTTAGCTGCCTCCCACCACGCTAAGGCTCCATAAAATGGGTCAAATGGGTCTAACAACCGCAGTAAAAACCAATGAATAATGTACGGTTGGAGATCCCATCTCTTGCCAAACGTCCTTTAGCAGACATAAAATACGCTCAAGGCCTTTTCATTCTTTCTTCAGAGTTTCTCTTCCAAGAGAGTTTCGAATCCAGTACTACTTCCTTAGAAAATAGCGATTAACCGAAAACACAAAAACTTAAAAAATGTGATTCACCGAAAAATTAAAAACATAAAAATGTATGTAACATATAAAAACAACGCATTTCGAAAAAACAACGACGCAAATCGAAAATCTATCTTAATTCAGTAACGACGCAACTTCGAAAAAACGCAAAACGAATCGACGCAAAGCAAGGTCTGGGTACATATAAGAAAAGGTACTTTAAAAGGAAGGTGGTGGTGCATTATTGTCTTCCATACATTAAATATTAAATTTTTGTTTGGCTTTTATATATTTTCAGTCCATGAGAAAATAGTTCTTCTTAAATTTCAAACTTACTCATAATAAAACTCAGAATTTTTAAAATAAACAAGAATTGAATCCATTCACACTTGTACTGGATATAGAACTGAGTTAATTCCCAAGAAATCATTTTGTTTTTATCATTGAAAATGATTATAGAAAGGCAAAATTGTAAAATCTGTTCTGTGGCGAAAAAGTGTGACGGAAATGAAAAAAAATCATCCAAGTGTGAGTCGGACTCTCACACGGAGGGTTCCTTACCATCGTACAAGATTTTTTGCTTAAAATATAAAATTATGTTTATATTTAACAGCCTAAAAATATACTACAATTACATCTTAAAAGTATTCTACAAAAAACAAAAAAATGTTAAACAAAAGGTTAAATTAAAGAACAATGCTTCTAAAAATGTATATTTTTCGTATTTGTCGTTCACACACTTTGTGAAAATTTCAACTCTCTATCTATTACGGTTCATGAGATAGATGACGAACGGACGGACATCGCAAGCTTAGTAATAGTGTTCCGTTAGATCCCTATGGGTACGGAACCCTAATAAAAAAGGAATGCAACAATATTTGCTTTATGTGTCGCACAGAAAGTAAAAGTAAACAAGCAAACGCAAAGAAGAATGAACGATTAAACTAGCTGACGACAAGTAAGACACGTCACTCTACAAAAGGAAGCGGTTGTTTTTAGTTGGTGTGTCCCTTTCGAATCAACCTTCCTGTATGTCTATCCGCCTCGCGTCTATACAAAATACCTTAAGTTTAGTTGGTGTGTCCCTTTCGAGCCGAACTTCTTGTGTATCCGTCCGTCTTCCAGCTCAGTGAAGCAGACTAGTAGTGCCCCTATTATGTGTTACAAAATTGGAGTAATACTGCTGTCAGAAACATACAGAGGATTCAGTCTTACCAAAACAAAGCACTACGGCGCACAATCGGGACTCTCTGATTTGTACGTAACGTCACCTTGCACAGAGACTTGAGCATGTCTCCTGCGTGTGACGAAATTCTTTAAAGCTCTAAGCGTCAACAATAAAAACTTCAAACTCATCCAAACAGCTTGGCGACGGTGCTCATCCATGACGTGGGGAAGAGGAGGCTTTTACCAAATGATCTTCTAAGCAGAATGATGACAGCCACTGCTCTGTATAATAAAAAGACATATTTAAACTAGACTATTGTAAATAAATCAAAGTGCGCATGCATAAGTGGATAAAAATTGTCCAGTGTTTGAAAACGAAGCAAGAAAAACAGGAATTTGATGTAAAAATGGATCTGCGTTCTAAGAAATACAAGGCAATTACAATTATGATTTAATTTTTTTATTTATTTATTTGTTTTTTGAAGAAACTATGAGTGCGGATTTTCGTTTCGGTCGTCAGCACCAAGAGTGTTTGGTGAACATTATTTGCTCAATTTGTGTCTGACATTTACCTAGATATCGCTTCCAGACTTAAAAGTATCACTTTGGAACCCTATAAATTAATTATTTGTGTACATATTATTACAAAACTAACCAAGCTATAGTACCAAAGTTTCTTAGTAGTTTCTTATTTGTACCTTGCACTATGGTCGGAAATGCTATTTTTTTGGCATAAAGTCTAATAATGATGTGAAAGAGCCCTAAATTGGTAAATTTGCTATTTATGATATTAAAAAGAAATATTCAAAATTTCAGATCAATCCGACCACACCCACTCCGCTCATAGAAAGCGATGTTAGGGCTAGGGATTCAAAATACCTTTTGTGAATTTTGCTTAGTGACTGGATTAAAATCATGTATTGTTTCTTTTCAAAACCTACAGTTTATTTTTAAGATGAGAAAAAGTGTATTGCGCCCTTCTGATACATTTTCGCCAAGGCAACCGACAGGAAGAAGAGATACAGCCATAATTTGGTAACCGTGGACTAAGATCTTATGCGACGTCGGGTACCATGGATACGGAGACATATAAGACTCCAAAGATTTTTTACAGAATTGGTGGAATTTGAGGTTATCAATTTTATATTCGCAAGAAATTGCAATTAAAACTGTATGGTGGTTTTTAAGAATATTTGGTAAATGGGCAAAATTGGGCAAAAAACGTTAAAAACACATTTAAATAGACATACTAAACTATAATCACAAATGTTTACATTTTGGCACAAATTGGCAAGAATGAATAATTACTTAAAAAAAATTACATAAGTCTACGAAATTGGGTAAGTTGACACAAAAAAAAAAAAAATATTTACGAAATTATCATAATATTTTGTTCAGTCAAAAGTGTCAAATTAGAAATTTTGAGAATAATAATTTGCTGGAAAATTAATACATAAAAAACATGTCTGGCGGTAAAACTGAAAAAAAGAGTAAGTCTCGTTCCATCCGGGCTGGGACTCAATTTCCAGTTGGCCGGATTCATCGTATGTTGCGCAAAGGAAACTACGCTGAACGTGTTGGTGCTGGTGCTCCAGTATACATGGCTGCTGTTCTGGAGTATTTAGTTGCTGAAATTCTTGAGTTGGCTGGAAATGCCGCTCGTGACAACAGGAAGGCCAGGATTATTCCCCGTCATTTGCTGTTGGCCATCCGCAATGATGATGAATTGTCTACGTTACTATCAGATGTAACAATCTCTCAGGGAGGCGTCCTACCCAACATCAACACTATGCTACTTCCCAAGAAGACTGATAAAAATGCATAAGCTTTAATATGATCTAAAAGACAAAACCATTAACTAAAGACAATGTAACAATAATAATTCTTTAAACACTTTTTCTACTTATAATCTGTACACGACATTAATCGTTAATTTCAAATTAAAATTTAAAGAAATGACTCTGAAACATTAATCGTCGACAATTTTCCAAATCATCTCTTAATCTTTGTACACTACACACACATAGATGAGACTAATGATACTTTAAGAAGTGGCTGCTTAATCGATTTTGTTGCATATTGAAACATTCCAATGATCGAGCTAGAGAAGTTTTTTATGGAGAGCGTCACTTCAGAGAAGAGCATAATATTGTATTAGATCGGACGAGAGTAATTTTGCACTCTCGAATGCAGATATGCATCAGAATCGTTTCATTTCATTTCAGACCACAAACCAAACAATATTAACTTCGCCGTAATCTTCTACATCTTTTGCAGTGTTAATTTTGTTTCAATAAATAAACCTATTTCATTTAATTTAAAAAATTTCTTTTATTTATTTATAACATAATTTTTTGATAATTTAATTTTTATAAATAAAACTTTCTTATTCCAAAAAAATTAATTTTCCCTCATATGAAAGCATTTGTAGTTTCGACTGAATCTGATCAAGTTAATTTTGTGTAAAATTAGAGGTTCATTACCAACATAAATGAGAAACCATCAAGCACCATCAAACAACCATCAAACAACCATTTCTTGAGAGCGATTTTTTCAGTATGCTCATATTCATAGGTTATATTCACAATAAAATAATAAGAAAAGAAGCAAACAGACTTCGAACATGAATGATGCCTCTGTGTGAGTGTTGATGGATTTCTCTCTCATGTTGTTACTTTCCATAAGGTTCCATCGAACTTCTGCTCGAAAATACTAAATTTACAAAAAGTTAACTTCGTTCGAGGGATTGTTACAGAAATAAAACCAAAAACAAAAATTAAGTTGAAAGAAACAGTTCGAATTTATAGTGTGCTACCTAATACTACTAAAGAAAGTTTACACAAAATCAACTTTAGTTTATTTCTAAATATAAAAATGTGAAATGTCTTACAAATATTTTTAGGAAGAATTTTAAAAGTGACTTAATCAAAAGTCTTGAAGTACGAAAAGAAAATATTAAGTGGCTTAAAAATACCGAGAAATCAAATAAACTTTAAGTTGATTATTGTATGTAGACAACAAAAAAATGATGAAGTGAATTACAAATATCATAAGAATGTAATAAGTGACTTTTGTGAAATAATTATAAATAATAATAATTTAATATGTAATTAAAATAAAAAACGAAACAAAAGAAGTGTTCAAAAGTCAAGATAAATTTAAAAGTCTCCTGAAAAACTCAAAAATATAAGAACTAAGAAAGGAGGCTTATGAAGGACATTAGGTCTACACCATATCATAAATTATCGTCACCAAGACGACACTTTAAAATGAATGATCTGAATCAACATTAAGCTCAAAGGATAGTTTGCCAAACTAATGATAATCTTCACACTATTAAATGTAAATAAGAAAACAAAACAAAATATCAAAGATAAAAATGGAAATTAGTTTCGTCTACTCCCAAACTATTTCCAATTACTACAAATTTATTTAAAGAATACAACAAATCTTTAATACATATGAGACTCTTATGATTTTATTAAAGCATTGTTTGGCAACCATTATAGGTATAAACATATTAAACATAAATTAAGGACACATATAACCGGTTACTATCTTGCAAAACTATTTGTGTTTAAGACATGACTTTGAGATCTTCGGAAAAAAATAACCAAATCAGTTTTTATATTATTAAGTTCTTTTTCACCTGATTGCATTGAGATGCTTCGATATTTATAATTTTAAGATGTGGGCAGAAAATTAACATACATTTTGTAGTGTTTCTAGAGAGAGATATTTAAGTGGAGCCATTAAACTTAAACAGTTTATGTATTCAATAAAATTAAAATAAATTCATCATGCAGCAAGAGTATAGTTATAGTCTTCATTCTCATAGTTTCTTTAAATTTAAATTATTTATCAATTGATTAATCCTATCATAGATCCCATGATCAGAAAAAAATTCATGAATGAGTTGTGTTGTGTATTTTATGTATTCTTTATATTGTGGTAATTTTTCCAGAGATTCTTTTATACACCAAAAATACAAATTTCAAAGTTGTTACATATCAACATGAATCGTTGATAGTGCACACCTGCCGTCATCGAAATCTACGCTGGACTCTGTGGCTACAATATAAGAACGAATAAACTTTGCTATCATAATCATAATCCCAAGTGAATGATGGACGTAAGTATTTAGTACAATAATAATAATATTTTTCAAATTCAAATATACAATTTTTATTTCTATTCGCACTGCCTCGTAAAGCCAATGGCACTGATGAGGATACCATATTGATTTTTAAGAATCATGACAAAGAAAACATCGATGATACAATGAAATTTACAAAACTCGGAACATTTAATGTATGTACCTTAATATTTATTGAAGAAAAATTGGTTAGTTAAAAGCGGAAACTAAACTCTCAGAAGAATTGTAACAACATTTGTAAAAAAATCTTGAGTTTTTTTTGAGTTTAGTGAGTAATGAAATTATCAACCAACATGATGATTATGTACATTATAAACTATAAGATTTAGACCTAAGTCATTTTATATAATCACTAAACACTAGATATATTTGCAATCTAGTGTTATATGTATATCTGTGTCAACAAGTTAAAGTAACTTAAGTAAATTGAGTTAGAAAAATATTATTATTCACCGTTCAAAACACGTATTTCCACTAAAGCATTTTTTAAAAATATAGTATAGAATCATAGTCTTTTTAATTCGCACACCTACGATTTTTTCACAAATCCAATTTTCAAACTGTTTTAAACAATTATTGGAATAAATAAACTAAATAAAATGTATACTTGTTGGAGTGGCTGTGAGACCTACATTTATAAAAACATTTTACAAAATTTATTTATCATGTATTTTATTTGTTGTAAGTTTTCTTTGTGTAACAACTTAAAAATAAGAAATAAAAATAAGCAGAATATATCAAAACATAAATTCTCCACATAAGGTACTTTGACTTGTTGACACAGATATTATCGGGAGAGTATGTTACAGAAGGAATGAGGACATATAGTATGAAAACAAGTTGAGATTGATGTATCTTTTGTTATATTAGATTATCAATATAACAGAAATAGTACTGGTTTGACTTCTTAAAAATAGTATATAATATTTTCCATATTTAATAATTAACAAAATTGATGAACTTGTAATAATATTCTCTCTTACAATTTACATTTTTTGTTTGTTTTCTCATATTTAACCCTTATGCAGATATTAGTTTTGGTACCTTTATTCCGTACAACATGGTCTGACCATTTATATGGGATATTGGTGGTTTTTATTTAGTGTTATGTATCTTTTATGTGTTTATGGGTGTGTCTAAGTTTATAGTGCATGTGTTTATGTCATTTTCATTGTGTGTTCAAGTATACTAAGGTGGAAAAAAGGCAGAAACCCGTAAGTAAAAAAATGAAAAAAATCCATAAAAAAGTTGAAGAATTGCAACACCATGATGTACAAAATTGACATAAAAAATTCAAAATGCCCATACTTTTACATAAATTTTTATTTTTTTTTTACTAACTCACTCAAAATTAGTTCTTTGAAGGTAACCTGGATACTCATGGTTGTAGTTTAATTCTTTGTACTTTTAAAATCAGCTCAAAATCAAAATTCTCTACATAATGGTTAACAATTAACAATAGAACAAGATGCTTCTAATATTATGTTCTACAATGTTGCGTTTTAATGAATGCTATCTTATATTATATATTCTTTTGTTTCGTTTTTATAGTTGAGCTAATGCTACTTATGTGCATTTGATAAAGTACTAAATTTGTATTTTCTCTTGGAGGATAGGATGGTAGTCGATAGACCAAATGTGGTGAATGTGCTAGATTTAGCCAATAGATTGAGGGAATTTTTTTTTTTATGTTTTGAACGTTAAGTTCTTTCATTAATTAGGTCGATAGGATTTCTTCAAAGTTGCAGCATAGCGGGGAGTGGTTTTACATTAGAAATTTCGTACGAGTTAAATATTTGATCTCTTATAACTATCGTACCATTTGTTAACTTTATAATAAATGTCCCATTCGTATGATTAATTGTAACATTTCCATAGAATTTATTTAACAATATGAAATCTTTGATTCTTTCAATTTCTTTTATATGATCATTATTTGAATGATTACATTGATGTTCTTTATTTTTTAGTATTTTGAGATGCAGTTATTGTTAGAAATTATTTCTACATCTTTATTTAAACATATTTCTAAATTATTTATTTTTATTTTACAAACATTTCTTATTCCGTTTGGACAATTAACAATATTATCAAAGTTTAACAATTCTTTTATTTACTTTTATTGGCCTTATAATTATTTTTTTACAATTTTCTTTTAAAGTTTTTGGAATAAAAATTATATAAATTATGAATTCTTTATTATGGGCAATTTCTACATCAGCAATGTTTAATGCCTCCTCAATATTACTATAAGGTAGCTCTTCATCTTCTAATATATTTTTTATTATTTTTATTTCAGAAGAAGATAGCAAAAAGGTGTTTAGTACATTGACTTTTGGTAAATGTAAGGCCAGTTTTATATTGTTTATTTCTTTTTTTAATAGGTCTATTTTAATTTTGCAATATAAAATAACCAGTAATTGGTAACTTTCACCGTATTTGAATATTCTTAGAATAGCATTATTCATTTTGGTTATATTGTTAATTCTCTCTATTATACTTTTTTTTTTATTAACTGTTGGTTGTTATTGTCTATTATATTATTCATGGTGTTAGTAAGGATCGTTATCAGGATTTCCGGCAATCCATTTCCATGCCGAACATATTGCATTGGTGGATCTTTTATATTTGTTAGTGGGAGTTAGATTATCTATGGAAGCATGTAAGGATTGGATTTCTTGGATAAGGAAAGGACGCAAAGTATGGGAGTTGCTTAGTCTATTTATTAAGTTTCTTTCTATGTTATTAAGCGTTATGGTATATTCCATCAGGTTTATTAAGTGTAATATTTCGAATGTTCCGGTTTAGATTTTGGCAAGTCCATTTTCTAAAGTGATGACTTCCGATTGAGAGTAATCAAGTACCTCTACAAAAGCAAGGACAGGTTGTAGAGAGATTATTATGAGGGCGAATCTGGGAAATAAATAGATGAAACTATCAGTTTCATTTTATCATATTACTTTTGTGAACCTTGTGAACCTATCTACCAGACATTGTGGTGACTGTTGTGTGCTGGTTTTCCTTGACTATTTCCTGTTGGCATCTTTTAGAAAGCTTTATTTCTAATCGTTTGTTTTATTTGACGAAAACTTTTTCGCCAGGGTTACATGTTACAGGTTCTTTCCAATTAGTGTTGAGGTAATTTATGTCTTTTTCCTGTTTTTGAATCAGGTGTTCGTAATTTTCCTGCCTTGTTTTTTCGTAATCTACTGATCCAGGAGGATAAGGTCGTCCGAAAAAAAGATCTACTGGTTTTTTTTTGTGTAGTAGAATGGATTGAATGATTATACTAATTCACTGCTGTTTCTATGAGTTCCTGTATATTTCTAGAAGGATCTTCTTGTTTGAGGCATCGGATTATTTCAGCTAATGAAGAATGGAAACTTTCGATTTGACCATTTACTTCGCTTTTATAGGGAGGTGCGATAAAGATTTAAATATTTAACTCGTTTTCGAATATAAATTTTAATGATTGGGAGTTAAATGACTTTTCATTGTCGAAAACTATGGATTTGGGTACACCGAATTAAAATGTTATTTCCCTTACAGGTTTTCGGAAGTTTTCGAAACTTTTTCCATCTATGGGTTTCCCGTGGAAAAGATATCGACATGAATGGTGTGACCTGGATAAGTGGGAATTGGAGTTTTCCCGAGATTTGGTATGTTGGGTTGACGGTCGTATTTGCATTCTTTACAATATTATTGATTTTTTTGGTCATTCCGGGGAAATATTATTGGATTGGGATCTCAACAACACTACACTTTCAACTACAAACTTCAACTTAACTCAACTCATGCTTCGATATCTGGACGAGGGAACCATGCTGCTGTTACTTTCGTAAGAAACAGATAATAGTTATCTTTTAAGTTTAATGTTTAAAAAAAAAAATTTTAGAGAGTAAGAAAAGAAGTAAAGTAAAATTTTTGATGGACAATTTTTATACAAAAAACAAGTAAACAGATATTTTTGCAAAATTTTATTGACACATTTAATAACCTCTCCCTCAGAACCTCGCGAGGAATCAGAATCCCTTCCTACCATTGACTTTACACGCGATATTAGCGAGACCGAGAGAATACCTGAAACTGTAAAAACTTTACGAGATTTATGAGACAAGCCTGGAGAATTTAACTCTTGGCGCAAGGCCGTAGATAGAATCATAACGTATATATAACTATACGAACAGTACAAAGATATTCCAAAATATTTTGCCATTTTGCATACTATTCGACATAAAATTGTCGGAGAAGCCGATGTAGCTCTCGGTGCATACCGAACTCCACTAAATTGGGTTCAGATAAAAAATTCTTAATGCTTCATTATTCAAACAAGTGAGACATCTCAATCCTCGAGTACCAAATGACTATTTTGATACAGGGTAGTGATTCAATCACTGAATTTTACCAAAAAGTATTCTATCATTTGTCTTTAATTCTAGACAAATTAGATTGTCCTGAGTTGAGTGACGATGCACTCAATGTCATGACTCAGACCTATCGTGATAAGGCACTAGATACATTCCTACGCGGTCTTAATGGAGATCTTTCTTGCCTCTTGAGTGTTAGAGAATCAACTAGCTTACCGCAAGCTTTACATATGTGTTAGAAGTTAAATAATTTAAATTACCGAGTTAATTATGCAAACACAAAAACTTCCCATACAACCAAAAATACATGTCCAGTCTATTCTGATCTTACTCAAAATACTTTTTATCCCAGGTCGAATCAAGAACAATATCGTCCACAACTCCAACAACTTCGTCCACAATTTCAACAATTTCGTCCATCACAACAATTCCATCAACCATGTCCACAATTTCAACAATATCGTCCTCAACAAAAATTCCCACAATATCGCCCACAACAAAAATATCATCCACAACAACAATATCATCCACAACAGCAATATAGGCTACAACAACCATTTTAACAATACCAACCTCGACCTCAACAACAGAATTTCAGACCAACACTTCCATTAGTTTCCTACACTCTTCCGTTTTATTCATTCAGAATGAAAAACGGGAAATTTCTTCTTGACACCGGATCGAACAAAAATTACGTCAAACCCGAATTCATTAGAAAACCAATCCCAAATGAAACAGTCTTTACTGTAAAATCCGAAATATCCCAGCATGCTAACATGAAGATTTTTAATGATGAAATCAGCGAACTAAATTTTTTCCTACTAATCGATCTGCAGACTTTCGATGGTATTTAACTATTTTACTTTATTCCAAAAATACCAATATCCTCTTGAACAACTAGAGTTTGAATCAGTTGCTCTACTACAACTTCGATTAAATCATTTGACACCAAAAAACGAAAATGTATGGAAATAAAACATTCTTGTCCCACACATTTCTCCAACCCAGATAAAAGCTTCACTTTTGTCACTAATATAAAAGCGGAAATCCGTACTAAAAGCGAACGACCAATATATTCTATGGGTATGAACCCTTTCAATGGTGCTTGAATCTGAAATAGTGTACAGGTTCTTTCTTATTAGTGTTGTGGCAATGTATGTCTTTTTCCTGTTTCTGAATCAGATTTTCGTAATTTTCCTGCCTTGTTTTTTGGTACTCTACTGATCCAGGAGGATAAGGTATTCCGAAAAAAAGATCTACTGGTTTTTTTTTGTGTAGTGGAATGGATTGAATGATTATACTCATTCACTGCTGTTTCTATGAGTTAATGTATGTTTCTAGAAGGGTGTTCTTGTTTGAGGCATCGGATTATTATTGGATATTATTGGATTGGGATCTGCTTTTTATTTTCTTGGGCATTTCTATGGACTCGGTTATAAGTTTTTATTGTGATATCGGTTTGTTGTTCTTCGTTTTTAATATTTTTGATTTGGATTTGGGTAAATAGAATTTTATAGTTTGAGAATTGTAAAGGGAAAATAGATTGTATTAGCAACATGATAGGTTGTTCAGTTTTAATACAATTAGTGACAGAGGGATTTAGATATATTTTCAGAGATTCCGTAACGATTTCAGCTGAATATTTGTTACTGTTACTGCTATGGACTGTGGCTGTTAAGGAATTTATATTGGCTATTGGAGGTCGTGAAGGAAAATCTGCTACGACATTTGTATTTCCACGCTTATAAATCAACTTATTATTGTATTCTTTGAGTTGAGCTTTCCATCGCTTCATTTCTGCATTAGTATTTTTATTACTAAGTGCGAAAGTAAGTGATTAATGTTCAGTAAATATTTTAACCTTTTTTGATCCGTACAAGAAACAACGTAAGGATTGTAAAACCCAAATAATTGCAAGCATTTCTTTTACATTTGCTGCGAAATGTTTTTCGGACTTCCCAAGTGTCCGTGAAAGGAAAGAAATTGGTTTTCCTACTTCGGAAAGGACTGCTCCAAGATCATAGTTAGAAGCGTTTCTTGTTAGTTCAAAAGGTTTATCGAAATTGGGATTATGAAGTATAACATCTTCTGAAACTAAGCAACTACGTAATTGTTTAAATGCGTTAGTTAGCTGTTCAGTAGGATTAAGAAGTGTTTTCTTCGAAAGTGTTTTAGGACTACGACCCATTTCTCCTCGTAATATTTCCGTTAAAGGTTTTGCAATTTGGGCGCGGCCTTGAGTGAATTTGCGATAGTGGCATGTTGCTCCTAAGAAGCAACGAAGATCATGCAATGTTTTGGGTTTAGGAATTTTGGCAACAGCTTCAACTTTTTGAGGATTGGTACGTATACCATTTTGACCGCCAACTATGCCGAAAACTCGATTTCACCTTTAATGAAATCGCACTTGTCAAGTTGAATTTTAAGGTTTACCTTTTCAAGGGTGTTAAAGACGATTTGTAAATTTTCGAAATGTTCTTGGAGAGTTTTTGCGAACATTATAATATCGTCGATGTAAACGTAACATCTTATGCCGATATGTTCGCGAAGTATATCCTCTAACGCACGCTGGAAAATCGAAGGTGCCTTTCTAAGACCGAAAGGGAGTCGTGTAAGCTCATATTTTCCGTTATTCACAGAGAAGCTGTCTTTTCAATATCTGATTCTGTTAGTGCTATGGTATGATGGAAACCGATCAAATCAGATCAATAGTAGAAAAATATTTATATGACCATAAGTTGTCAAAAAATTGTATTCATATCCGGGATTGGATATTTATCAGGTATGGTGTCTTCATTGAGTCTTCTATAATCAATGACCATACGATATTTCTTTATTCCTGAAGCATCTGTTTTTTTTTGGAACTACCCACTCTGGAGAATTGTATGTAGAATAAATTGGTCGTTCGCTTTTAGTACGGATTTCCGTTGTTACATTGGTAACAAAAGTTTATCTGGGTTGGAGAAATGTGTGGGACAAGAATGTTTTATTTCCATACATTTTCGTTTTCTGGTGTCAAATGATTTAATCGAAGTTGTAGTAGAGCAACTGATTCAAACTCTAGTTGTTCAAGAGGATATTGGTATTTTTGGAATAAAGTAAAATAGTTAAATACCATCGAAAGTCTGCAGATCGATTAGTAGGAAAAAATTTAGTTCGCTGATTTCATCATTAAAAATCTTCATGTTAGTATGCTGGGATATTTCGGATTTTACAGTAAAGACTGTTTCATTTGGGATTGGTTTTCTAATGAATTCGGGTTTGACGTAATTTTTGTTCGATCCTGTGTCAAGAAGAAATTTCCCGTTTTTCATTCTGAATGAATAAAACGGAAGAGTGTAGGAAACTAATGGAAGTGTTGGTCTGAAATTTTGTTGTTGAGGTCGAGGTTGGTATTGTTAAAATGGTTGTTGTAGCCTATATTGCTGTTGTGGATGATATTGTTGTTGTGGATGATATTTTTGTTGTGGGCGATATTGTGGGAATTTTTGTTGAGGACGATATTGTTGAAATTGTGGACATGGTTGATGGAATTGTTGTGATGGACGAAATTGTTGAAATTGTGGACGAAGTTGTTGGAGTTGTGGACGATATTGTTCTTGATTCGACCTGGGATAAAAAGTATTTTGAGTAAGATCAGAATAGACTGGACATGTATTTTTGGTTGTATGGGAAGTTTTTGTGTTTGCATAATTAACTCGGTAATTTAAATTATTTAACTTCTAACACATATGTAAAGCTTGCGGTAAGCTAGTTGATTCTCTAACACTCAAGATTCAAGAAAGATCTCCATTAAGACCGCGTAGGAAAGTATCTAGTGCCTTGTCACGATAGGTCTAAGTCATGACATTGAGTGCATCGTCACTCAACTCAGGACAATCTAATTTGTCTAGAATTAAAGACAAATGATAGAATACTTTTTGGTAAAATTCAGTGATTGAATCACTACCCTGTATCAAAATAGTCATTTGGTACTCGAGGATTGAGATGTCTCACTTGTTTGAATAATGAAGCATTAAGAATTTTTTATCTGAAACCAATTTAGTGGAGTTCGGTATGCACCGAGAGCTGCATCGGCTTCTCCAACAATTTTATGTCGAATAGTATGCAAAATGGCAAAATATTTTGGAGTATCTTTGTACTGTTCGTATAGGGTTATGATTCTATCTACGGCCTTGCGCCAAGAGTTAAATTCTCCAGGCTTGTCTCATAAATCTCGTAAAGTTTTTACAGTTTCAGGTATTCTCTCGGTCTCGCTAATATCGCGTGTAAAGTCAATGGTAGGAAGGGATTCTG
>JAWNKV010000956.1:0-87396 GCA_035041805.1 Amiota mariae | reverse complement strand
CAGAATTGAATGCGAACTTTCTATCGGCTACCAAAGTGATTAAAGATGGCAAGACAGCCAAGTTCACCAAGAATTTTGCGCTGATTCTAAATAAACAGAAGGAAATCGTTTTGAAAGGAACAAAAAGCAACGGCTTATATATTGTTGAAGCAAAATCAGAATCTTTGTGCGCAGTAAGTAATATTCAAACATGGCATAACAGATATCTTAATTATGACAGTCTGAAAGAATTACAACATAAGCAAATAGTGACAGGTATGAAACTAAAGAAATATGATAAATTTGTTTGCAATACATGTTCGATAAGTAAAATTCATAGTCTACCTTTTCCTCAGAAATCAGAACGTAGATCGGAGAGATTATTAGAGATAATTCATTCTGACGTATGTGGACCTATTAATATACCATCTATAGGAGGGTCAAGATATTTTCTTACCTTCATAGACGATAAATCAAGATTCATGAGGGTTTATTTTCTGAACTCAAAGAGCGAAGTATTTGATAAATTCAGACAATACAAGTTGCAAGCCGAAGGACAGACACTTTGTAAGGTATTGGCACTAGGCAGTGAAAATGGAATAGAATATATAAACAACGAATTTGATGCGTATTTACAAGAGCATGGTATACGACGCGAGCTGGCTGTTCTCCACACACCACAACAGAACGGGGTGGCGGAACGAGCAAATCGGACGTTATGTGAAATGGCAAGATGTATGATTCTGCATGCGGTAGGGAACCAAAATTTATGGGCAGAATCTGTATCTACGGCAGCGTATATAAGTAACAGATGTCCAACAAAGTTTTTAGCCAACAAAACCCCTTATGAAATTTGGCATTGGAAGAAACCAATAGTGAAGCAAAAGGAAAGGCTTAGAAAATGGTTGGATATTCATCAACATCGAATGCGTATAGGCTGTATGATCCAGAGACGCGACAAATTGTGACGCGTAGAGATGTAATATTCAACGAGAACGAATTCAATGTAAACGAATTCAATAAAACTAATAATGGACCTGAAAGCGATGTGTTTAAACTATACCTTTACACATCAGAAAGCAGGAAATAAGATGTAACTATACTTACAAATGACAATGCGGAGGAGGATAATGATGAACATGATCCACTGGACGAAGATACCGAAGAAGAAATTGTTGACAATATCACCAATGAGGAGGAGTCTTCTGAAAGTGATTCTGCACAAGAAGAGTCTCGGAAAGTTGGTCCAGGTAGGGTAAAAATCTTACGAAACGGCAAGAGGGGTCGTCCGTGCAAACAATATAATATGCTAAATATCGCTGTTGATAAAAAGATTCCAGTTAACGTAAGAGAAGCATTATCAAGCGAATATCGTGTTCTGTGGCAAAAAGCAATGCAAGTCGAAATATCTTCAATCGAGAAAAATAAAACATGGTCGTTAGTCGAGTTACCAATAGGTGAAAAAGAGATAAAATGTAAATGGGTATTTACTCTGAAGCGTGACGAAAAGGGTAATATCGAACGATATGAAGCACGACTTATAGCAGCGTTTTGGAATCGGATTGAAACATATTCACTAGTGGTTCGATATGCAACAACAAGGTTAGCAGTAGAAGAGAAGATGCATCTACATCAGATGGATGTGAGCTCAGCATATCTACACAGCAAACTAGACAAAGACATATATATGCAGCAACTAGAAAACTTTGTCAACGTTGATAACCCAAGAATGGTACTGAGGCTACAAAAGGCAATATACGGCTTAAGCAGTCTGTACATCAGTGGAACATAAAACTTGATGAAGTCCTTAAAATCATCAGATTGGGGTAACGACCTCATTGATCGAAAATCATATACAGGCTTTGTATTCTTCTGTGGTAATTGTGCAATATCATGGGAATCAAAGAAACAAATGACTGTTGCACTTAGTAGTACGGAGGTCGAATACATGGCGGCTCCAAATGCAGCAAAGGAGGATATTTATATGCGACGCAGAGATTGGTTTTTGTAGGATTCTCCGATTACTCTTAACTTAGATAATCAATCAGCTCTAAAACTGGCAAGCAATCCCGCACAAAACACGTTGACGTGCGATATCACCAGATACGTGAGGCAGTGAAGAACGAAGAATTCGAACTGATGTACTGTCCTTCAGCAGAGATGACAGCTCATGTCTTCACGAAGAACTTACCTAAAAAAAAAACACAGAAAATTTGTTGGTCAAATTTATTAACTTATATGGGCACAAATGTTGAGGAGGAGGGTTGAAATTACATGGTCACCTTATACAACGTATATGCTCCTTTGTTATCTCACTCTTCTAGTGCCTTAAGTTTAGCAACACTTATGTTTTTCTGTTCTTTATATTCTTCTTATTCGTAACATCATATCAACTACACGTGTGTACAACTTAGGTTTTCATCATTTTTTCTTTTGTACAAAAAATATACTTTAATCTATGTTTCATCCACGGTTACGAAACGGTACAAAAACTCCTTCGGACTGCGATTAAGCATCTCCAAACTATCTTTTGAAGTGGCCACACAGTTGCGTTTATGGTCTAGTGAGAGCAATCGCAGAACCCATCGCTCGTATAACATATTTATTTTCAAATATTCATATAAATTGTGATATTGTATAACCATCCAGTTAAATGCCTCCATAGATTTCATCGACGATTTCTGGTCTGATGACTTGTGCTACGAACAAACCGGAATTCATCTTATTTACACGAAGTTCCATATGTTTCGTGGAAAGAGTAAAGTTGTTTGCTCACAAATTGTTTGAGTGTTTAGTTGTTGATTTTGGGAAGTGGTGGCTGGTGCAATGATCCAGAATTTAATTTAACTAGTTAATTGTGAAAATCATAAAGAATATATTAATGTAGTAATAGTGAGTATAAAATTTTATCTTAGTAAAGCATTAAATCGAGAACTATAAAATTATACCTCATCATTGTACACTATACACCACAAATGTTTGAGCTCAATGATTGCTGTTCTAATTAATTGACTTAAAGAACAACAAAAATATTAAAGCTTATTTTTAATGAAAAGGCCTAAGGAAATATTTAAATTTTAGAGATTAAAAAAATTGAGAACTAAGAATTTATATTAACTAGGGTTTGTTTTCATTGAATTGCTTACTTAATTTAATATCCTTAGTTGATAGACTTTTGTCGATTCTTAGGTGAAGATTCAGAACTTATAGTTTTAGTGTTGGCTCTTCTAAAATTAAAGAATATTATTGGAATTACCTGTTTATCTTAGGTTAATTGATTTTTATCTACATAGGTGCATAAAGCCATAGGGTGGCACAAAACTGGTTGCGAGTGTTTTTTTAACTCCACAGTCAAAGGTTCTTTTTATATGCCTCTTGATTAACTTAATTATAAAGTTATTAATTTTAATAGTGTTGGCTTCATTATATAGGGTTTTATTAGAGTAGTGTTTTTGTGGTATTCGCTCTATGGAGTTCTGTAAAGGGATATCCATGTTCAAACATTTTTGAGTGAGGACTCTTTGTATATAAATGACATAGAAAACCTTTAAAAACGTAACTAAACGAAACTATTATTATTATTATTTAGAACTAATATTATAATTAGAAATTATAACTTATTTTATAATTTTAAGAGCAATAGCGACAAAGGCCTTCAGCTCTAAAGCTATTGTAGTTAAGGTACATGTTTTTAAAATTAAACAATTATATAAATTTTTTTTTATATTTTTTTTGGTATAGATTGAAACGAAACTAATTTTTATTCATAGTAAGATTATTGGGCTTAAGGGCTTTAATCTAGCTCTTGTATTCCGCATACACATTTGAATTCGTTGTATTACTAGTTTTACTCTTCTTCTTCTACATCCCCTTTTGGAAACCGGGTAATAAAAAGAATTATCTCAACAACTGATCAAAGCATAGAAATGCGACCATAAGCAATACAAGTGTACCACCCATACAAACCGGCATCCAAATTCATGTTCTTATAACTAGACTGATAAAAAAACTTTTTTTCTGAAACAGGTTAAAAATCTGTTTATTTTTACAACAACCACAGAGAAAAGTGAATAAATCAACTTGAAAATTACCTTAATTAAATACTTATAAATATAAGTAAAGTAGAAAAAAAACTAAATAAAAATTTGTTGATATGAGCAATCTGTGCAACAAATCTGAATTTCTTTCAATTCTTGATGTCTTTCTAGTGAATAGTTCACTATAAGTTCTTGCATCATTGTTTCTCGACTAGCTTCTTCAGCAAGTTGACGAATAGGTCGAATAGAAGACGCGATTGTATCCTTTAAATGATATAAAAAATACACACTCTCTGGCTATTGTACCATGTATATTTTGATAAGTACACTTATATTGTCTCTGTGGCATAGTGGTCAGAGGCTACAGAATTTCTGTCATACCCAAATCATATGCAAGAAAGTAGAGTATGGAACCCTTTTCATGCATTTTTATATATGTCTTATGCTCCACATTATGTCAGGATCTCCATAAATTCTCGTCGTCTTACTAACATTTGTAGTGGCAGGTTTTTGTTTTGGCGCATCAATTAAAAGATCAACTCTTTCCTTAATCGATTTTAGATATATTTCTTCTTCTTTCTCATTTTTTCCTCGTTATTCTCGTCCCGTACACACCATGGCTTCACTTCTATTGATAAGCGAAGTGTAGCATACACTCCATATATCATAAATAAATTCAACTAAATAAAAATAATAATTACGGGTTTAATTAAAGTAAACGTTAATTGTAATTAAAAAAAATCAAAAAAAAAAAAAAAAAAAAATTGATGAATATTTTGAACCAAATCCCAATTCAAATGGAGATTTTTTTTAATTTTAATTTAGATACACTTGTATTTATTCTAGTTATGCAAAACCTAGACACTTGTAGTTTTGAGAACCTTCACATAATACGACTATTCTTTTATGGGGCGGCAAAACAGAGCCTTTATTGTGATCAGAACATTTGTTTTTGTTTTGGTTGTATATACAAATGAAACGTTGTGGCTAATTGTAAAAAATTAAAATGGAAATTGTGTGAATAATACATGATTATGAACAATTCGCAGTGTATGCAAATAGTTCTTGCAGATCCCTTTTTATTCCTGCTATATATTTTATAAACATTTGAATACAATTTTATTATTTAGAATTTACTTCAAATTATTTTGTGCAATGATCAATCAGCTGTTTAATGTTGGAGCAAGGAAGAAGAGGAAGAAATTCAAAACTAACCTAAAAAAAGGCAACAATTACGCAGCCCAGCAAGTGATCTCTACATAATATCGTTCATTTCCATGTTGGTTTTGGTGACAAAATTTAGAATTGAAGGCAGTATTCGTGAAAAGCAGCGTTGAATGTTCACTGTAAAAACGCTATATGAGCGCACGGATCTGACCTAAAAATGATTAAAATATGAAATATGTGGATATACCATACTAATACCATAAAAAAATCAGCCAAGTGTGAGTCGGACTCGCACACGGAGGGTTCCGTACCATCAACAAGATTTTTGCTTAAAATATTAAATTATGTTTAATATTTAACAGCCTAATAGTGTACTACAATTACAGCTTAAAAGTATAACTGACAAAAAAAAAAAATAATTGTTAAACAAAAGGTTAAATTAAAAAACAATGCTTCTAAAATGTGGATTTTTAGTATTTGTCACACTCTGTGAAAATTTCAACTCTCTACCTATTACGGTTCATGAGATAGACCAGGACCAGGTTAGACGGACGGACATCGCACGCTTAGTAATAAGGTCCCGTTAGCTCCATATGAGTACGGAACCCTAAAAAAGAACTTATTAGGACAATTAAGCATTCAGATGTTGACCGATTGATGGAGGTCTAAGTATTTAAGATTCAACTGTATACGTACGTTAATATGTCATATTCCGATAGTTCGATATTCATCTCAAGGGATTACAAACCTTATGGAAGATCCATAAAAATCATCCACTCGCTGTATTTAGGGTATAAGAGTACTATGTTGCTTATTGGTTGGTTGTTATTAAAAATTTTGTCTTTGTGAGAGTATTGGGAGAGAAAAAAAATGCAAACTAACGGTAAAATTCCAGTGAGAGACAGTGAGCAAGGGAGTTAAAATTGAAAAATGATCTTGTACTCATTCGATTCAGACAAAGGCTATTAAACATATAAACAGTGTGACTGGCGATTTTGTGAGTGAGCTGTCCAGACCCACATACATACTTATGTTCATTAATAGTTTCTGATTCAGTCAAAGCAAAAGTGATGAAGAAGTCGTGAGTTTTGTGTATTCTTTGGTCTTTCCTTCGTGCTGAAGGTCTGTCGGATTTAACTCCTCTTGAAATCCAATAAAATGAAAAAAATATAATAATAAATTATTTCGCTGATTTAATGCGATAATTGATTTGTTTATTGTTTTTGGTGAATAATGAATTAAGAAGATTATTATCTTATAATTTCAAGAATTATTGCTGTGGATATTAAGTAATTGTTTAGTTTATTTTGTATTGGTTTTGTTTTTTCTTTTATCATTCTCAATTTCTAATCCCAAATTAAATGTTGTTTTTTATAGTGTGAAAAGTGTTGTTAGATAACATAAAGTGCGTTATTATTTGTGTCGGTTGACATCGAGGTGAGTGGATAAGTAAATAATTTGAGTGCGAGTGTGAGTGAAGTGCGTCGAAGCACGTAAAACAAACAAAACAATAAAGACAGCAACACGGTAACATTTAGCTTAACCTTCTTCTGACTATGTTCTTTGAGATGTTTTCGAAAGTGCAAAAACGACCGATTGTCGTCGGTCATTGACTCATCTAACCTCATCACACCCCACTTAGTCGCACTTCATCTCATCTCCACTCATCACCACTCCTCTCACCATACTCAGGCGGTCAGCAATTTATACGAACAACAAAAAAGGTAAAGATAGAGTAAGGAAAGGAAAGGATAGATTTTTGCTATGTTGGGAAAATTCGTTGGTTTTTGTTGTGTTCTGTTCTCCTTTCTTTGTACTGTTACACAATTTTTTTGTCGTGAACAATTTTCTAGCCTCTTTTTATTTACACTTGAAATTACAGTAAAAGTAGTTTTTGGTCGTCAACTTGTTGTTCTTATTATTCTTTGTATTTTGTATTTCGTTCATTTTTTTGTTTTTGTTTTTGTTTTGTTTTGTTTGGAGTAACAAATAACTAAAGACAAACAAAAGCAAAAGTACTTCCCTCGTTGTAGATAAGCAAGCAGTAGCAGCAGAACACATGTAGTAGAATAAAAGCAAAGGACTATGGAAATAGTATACAATGATTACATTGGCTGGACAAACAAACACATAAACATACACCTACACAAATTGTCACACACCCATATTTACATACAACATATACACTCATGTACACCTACATAGGGTTGTGTTGAATGTGAATACATTGGTTCTATGTTGTTTGCGTCATTCGTTTGTTTGGACTCCTAGAAACATGCAACACAAAATGAAAAAAAAAAAAAAATAGGAAAAATCCAACAGGCAACTGACCAAAGCTATGTATAAGCGAACGAATGAAGTAAAGCGGTTCATAGAGTTCCAATAATATTAACGTTCAATATATCGTTCGCACGTTTGATATATGTACATACTACACTTAAGCCTCATGCAACATGCAATCGGTCAAACTTGATTTGGTCATATGACTGGTCACAGAATCCGGTTGTATAACACAATTTCACCTCGAGTTGATAATCTACCCGCATCTGGATAACAACCAGATAGCCATCACGATACTCCTACTCCAGTGGTCAGGACGGAAACAAGTACCTACGGCTTTGGACCACCCATGGTACCAGAAAATAGCCTATGGTCTGACTTCGAACCCGGAGTACTAGCAATTTGAACTCCAAGACAGCTCAGGGTAGGTGCCCCTTAATTTAAACAAAGCAATAAAGGATGCAGGTTTTGTAATCCACATATGGTACTGTACACACAATATTCTGGGATAAGACTTTCTCACTGTTAGGAGCAGATCTATTCTTACCTCTGCTGCCAAACTGTTAGCATTTCTATGATCAAAGATCAGGCAAGCATATACCCCACACACATGTTCCACAATGAGGAAAACAAATTAAAGTGTGAAATATGAATCAGTTGTTATTGACACATTGAAATTTGGCTTGCTCGCCTTGATTCATTGTGATTCGTGTTCTTATAGTGTATTCACACTAGGCCATGATTCGAATCACTTGCTTACACTGCGAATTGTTCTTAATCATGTATTTTTCACACAATTTCCATTTCAATTTCTCACAATTAGCCACAACGTTCCATTTGTATGTAAGTATAACCAAAACAAAAAACAGCTGTTTATGATCCGAAATTGCCAGTCTAAAAGCCAAAATGTGTCATCGTGATTCAGTTCAGTGTGAATACGGTATTTCTTTTACTGTTCGGCTTCAACTTGACCAACAGACCCGACCCGATGACCCAGAACACCACCGGCATCACCCTCAGGGTCATTACACCTACTAGTATTGCAATACCGTATCTACTTAATAATATTCTACGTCTACTGGTCGCTTTACGAATAAATAAATGAACAAAAAGTAAGTTAAGCAAGCGAGCAACACAAAGTGAAGTGCTAAATGTTTGCATTTGTGCGACGTTTTATGTTAGTAACATCACGCGTTAGGTTAACGCGCCTTCAGATCGTCTCTCTCTCTCTCTTCTCCATTTGTGTCTTGTTACTCCAGCCTCTTTCCATTTTTCATTTTCATAAGAAATTGGAATGACAACAAACACATTTCTTCTTGTTCAGCAAATTGTTATTTTTTGTCATCAAACAAGAACGAAAAAAAAAATATTGATTGATAATTTGATTTATTCGTCATATATATTTACATTTGTAGTATTGCTTAAAGCTAGCAAATAATATTTATCAGAGTTTAGACTTACTGTACAGCTGAAATATTATAATTTTGACTTAATTTAATTTAATTTAATTATTAACATTTATTGTTGTTACGTTTAAATTATCCAAGGAAAGATGGCTTTAAAAACCTTGAACCAAAAAAAAAAAAAAAAAAATATAAAAAATGACTAACCTTGGTTATGCCGAAGTTGTAATACTCTTCACGGCCTAAATAGTGGTCCGAGGGTCTTGATTGGTTGGTGTCTATGGGTCAGACACTTATAGTGTCCAAATTTTAAGTCTAATAAGAACTTTCATTTGGATCCCGGTTTGTATGGGGGGTACCCTTCTTAGTAGTCCGAGGGTCTTGACATTTTCATGGTTTTTGGATATAGATTAGAGACTTATAGTGTCCGAATTTCAGCTCAATAAGTAAAAAAAAAACTTTTTCTAATACGAACTTTAATTTAAGAGAGGGTTTGTATGGGAGGTACCCGCCTAGTGGTCCGATTCGGCTGATTATCGAACTTGATCGGCGTTTGGTGAAAAGAAACCTATGTACAAAATTTCAGCTCTCTAGCTCAAAAACTGAAGGACTAGGAGTGCGAATAGACGGACCGACGGACAGACGGACATGGCTAAATCAACTCGTCTCATCGAGCTTGATCACAAACATTTTATGTGGTCTGCGATGTCTCCTTCTGTGTGTTCTAAACTTCATGACAAACTTATAATACTGTTCACTCCTGTGAAGAGTATAATAATAGAAAACGAGGTATAGCTAGATGGATTGATAAATAGATAGAAATTATTCTTGGCAAGATAATTCCCAGATAGTTATAATGGGAAGCAATTTTAATCAGGAGAACCACAACAACCTACAGAACCACTTCTATTTTTCGGACAATCTCTTTCTGTTCCTAAAAACAATCATTTCATATTTGTTTGGGTTAACTTCAAAATTCCATTTATAGCAATACTTTTCGAGATTTTGTATCATACTCGTATATTGCGTAATCTGAATATCGTTTGATTGAATAACAATATCGTCCGCATATAGAAACAATCTTACGTGTATGTCTTCAATAGCGATATGTATTAACCCTAAGAACTCATGCAAGTCGTTTAAATAAAGGTCAAAAAGCAATGGTGATAGTAGACAATCCGAAACTGTCTCAACATATTTTGATTTGCTATAGACTTCCGCATGAATCTTACTATTCTTGTATAAACTCCTATATCTTGTGAAAACTATAAAAATGCAAGTCTTACTTAACAGAGATGTAAACTTATAGCATTAATACGAGGGTTGCTAATTAAGTCTTGAGATATGGCAACACCAATGTTGATATGTCAAATCTGACATTGGTATCGTAAAGCTTGTCGTTTTTAATGATAAATGTACTCAGAACGTTTTGTCATACGAGTGCTATTTGTATTGTTTACAGTGACTTGAAAAATTCGTTTCGGCTAAAAAATGAAATTAAATAGTGAACATTTTCGTGCAATGATTTTTTATGATTTTCGACGTGGATTAACTCAACAAGAGTGTGCCAGGGCCACCGTGTTTCGTTGGTTTTCTGAATTCAATCGTGGTCGTAGTTTTGTCCAGGACGATTTCCGTGAAGGTCGTCCAAAGTCGGTTGTTGTGCCACAAAACATTGATGCTGTGCGTGAACCGATATTGCAAGATCGACATGTGACATATCGTAAGATAGAGACATGTTTGGGCATTAGTTCCACTCGCATAGATGTAAAGTATGTTTATTTAAAATGATAAGTAAAATAATAAGTAACAGAAATATGGTTAAATAGATTACAAAACAACAGCAACTTCACTTCCACAAATATACGACCGACTTCGATGTCTGCTCTTCAGCGACTGCCATCTCTCTTGTCTTTATCCTTTTCACAGCTGTTCACTCTGACTGCTGTTCTCTCTCACTGCTGCTCACTTCCTTACATACATTCAATATTGCATGAACATTTGGCCGTCAAAAAAGATTTGTTTGCATTGGATACCGCATAATTTGACAATCGCGCAAAAAAAAGGCTCGTGTCGATTGGTGCAAAGAAATGTTGAAAAAATTAAATCGTGGTGCTTCAAAAGACGTCTATAAGATCGTTACAGGTGATGAATCATGGATCTATGCATATGAGCCTGAAACTAAACAGCAGTCGACTGTATGGGTCTTTCAAGATGAGCCAAATCCAACAAAAGTTGTTCGCGCACGAAGCACTTCGAAGCAAATGATCGCCTGTTTTTTTGGAATAACCGGACATGTCGCCACCGTGCCATTAGAGAAACGTAGAACGGTTAATTCTGAATGTGCTGTACCATCCATTTGTTTGCCAGAAGTGTTCGAAGAAATAAGAAAAATCAACCGCAGAAGACGAATCATTCTCCACCACGACAATGCGAGCTCTCACACAACGGCTCAAACAAGTGACTTTTTAAACACTCAAAACGTCATCCGACCTATAGTCCAGATTTGGCACCCAATGACTTCTTTTTATTCCCGCACACCAAAAATAAATTGCGAGGTCAACGTTTTTCGACACCTGAAGAAGCGGTTGATGCGTTTAAAACACATGTTTTGGAGATACCTCATTCCGAGTGGAAAAAGTGCTTTGAAAATTGGTTCAATCGCATGCAAAAGTGTATTGATCTTCATGGAGAATATTTTGAAAAACAATAAAGTCATTTTCGATGATACATATTTGTTATTATTTGTCTGTCTCAAGACTGAAGTAGCAACTCTCGTACCCCGTTCAAAATCATCTGAAAAAGGCAATGACTTTTTGATCTCCCAAATTAGTATAACTTCATATTACTTACTGTCTCCCTTTGGAGACCAAATGCACTCCTTCCACTTTTGCGATCTGAACTGAATGAACACAAAGATGCGTTACAATAAACTATGAGTATGCCTAGAGACTTTATTCGACATGGACTTTCATAACTCTCAGTTTGTAATCATATCAGTTATTTTGTCTAAATTGTTTCTAAAACTTTTGAAAGGATTTAATTGAAAATTTGTCCATTTAAGGCCAATCAGAAAATAAGTCTTTTATATATATAGGAAAAAATTGCACATAACATGAAACTACATGATGTGAAATATTGAGCAAGGGTGATTCTCCAGTCTAGTCGTATGTACCTCACTGTACCGTCGTACTTGAATTTATGGGTCATTGGGCTGGGATTTCCCAGGACTTATGGGAAATCCTATCAGCTCAGACATATAAGAATGGCCGACAACTAGAGACCAATAAATTTCAAAGAGAACTTATACACAGAAAGTGCCATAAAAAACTTAGGGTCATTCGGGTTGATGAACATAGCGAGGCAAATCAAATTAATTATAACCTTCGTTTAAAATATTGTATGAATCGGAAATATTATCGCAATGAATGAAATATTCTCGGAGGGTCGACCAGGGTTGGTTAAAAGTGTTTGACAGCGGATATGCTAACACTTGCTCTCTTAACACATCATTGTATATAGTAATTTTTTGGCTTTTCTCATCTTTATCAACAACCAATTAGAGCTCTTCGATTTGTTTAAGTACACTCCCTGTAACTTGAATAACAAAATTTTACATATTTTCTTTAAAACCTCATATATTCTGATACAGAGGTGTTACGGATTTTTTTTAAGAATCGATATTTAATTGTTTAATATAAGTAGGAAAATACATTTGGTAGGTACTTCGGTTGAATTTATATGCTTTTTCGCGAGAATCAACTACAAAAAAGTACCTTAATTTTTTCGCCACTTGAATTGCACACCACTTAAAGAGGACTTTCATCGAACTTTTTATTTGTAAAATCGCTGTTATTAGGAAATATGGAAATATGGACTACTTGATATGGAATTAAAGTAAATCTTTGACAGAGGCATAATAGAACGAAAAAAAAAATCGGAATGTTTTACTCGATTTCTTAAGTGATAAGTCCAAGCGCGGACGGACAACTTATTTTGATAAAAGCTCCAAAAACTCACTACTTACTTGCCAAGATAACGGAAAAAAGTTGTGATAATCGAAGTCTACCCATTAATAGATGTCCTATTCTGAAAGCTAAATATATAAAGACACTAAAAGTACAGAAAAAGCTTCCATTTCATACCAATCCCTGAGCACAACCCCATGTTTTTTGATACACTCATTTTATCATGTATATGAGTTTCCAATCAAATCTTTCATTTTTAAGTTAGAATATAAAAACTTTATACAATATATCATTTCAACATTTCTAATACAATAACATATATTTTCTGAGGTTCCTTTATTTATAATAAGTAGTCTAGTATTGATACTACAGTACTCAGCATTCAATTGAATTACATTTAATTGTTAAAGCGTAGTATGTATACTTGTATACGTGTATAGAACTAAACCATACCAAGCAAAATAACTATAATTCGCAGTAGGTACTGCACATTTTATTTATGTACCATAAGTAAAAATGTATGTACCTTAAAAAAGAGTACATAAAAAAGTTGATATTATTACTATTTATACTGCAGATGTGAAATAGGAGTAATACTTTTAATCATTTTAAATAAGTGAGTAAGCGTACTACTCATATCGAAGTACATAATTAAAATGTACATTTTTTGTAATCATTGCACACCATTTATATGTACTATATGTGAAAGATTTTAATAATCTACCCTTATTCTACATAAATCATCTAAACAATAGACTTTCTTTAACAAAATTGGTCATATAATATAGAAAAAGACTAACTTTGGCTATGCCGAAGTTGTAGTACACTTTACGCCCCTGCTAGTAGTCCGAAGGTCTTGAAATTTATAAGGTTATAATATTGGTCAGAAACTTATAATGTCCAAATTTCAAGTCGATAGTAAAAAAAACAAAAACTTTTTCTAATAAGAACATGAATTTGGATCCCCTAGTGGTCTGATTCGACTGATTCCGACAATTGTACTGCATATGGTGAGGAGAAAGCTCCATGCAAAATTTCAACTTTCTATCTCAGACGGACAGACAGACAGATGGACCGACGGACAGACGGACACGGATAGATCAACTCATCTCGTGGAGCTGATCAAGAATATATATACTTTATGGGGTCTCCGATGTCTCCTTCTGTATGTTACAAACTTCATGACAAACTTATAATACTATTCACTACGTGAAGAGTATAAAATAACATTAAAATCAAATCAAACCAAAAAGCAATCATATTATCTATGAGTAACATATTTATGTACAATATGTGCAGTATTGTAGTATCAATCAAGTATGTATATGATAAATATGAATGTATTATACGAGTATAGTACGTGTTCAACTTTATTTAATAAAAATCTTTTCGAATGGATGAACTTCAGAGTATTCCACAACTTCCCAATAACCAATATCAGCAATATAAATTGTTTAAATAAGTGTGTATACAATATGTCTGTTGGTTAATTTCTTCAAAACTTTCCATATGACTCTATTTAACTAACTGAATGACTGACTGACTGATTGACTGGGTTTTGTGGGTGAGTCAGTGGTTAACTGAACAATTAAATGACTGTGTTTGAGTTCATAGTGGAAGCAATTTACAAAACTATTTTATAACTAAAATATGCCAAACATGAACAAGAAACTTCAGTACATGGACATGGACATGGACATGTACTACTTCTTCCATTCGTACTCCTAGTCATGTGTGCGTCCATTCCATAGAAACAAGTTTGATAGACATATAATTTGTCATACTGCAACCTAGTACAACATCTAAAGTGGTGGTTTGATGCTACCTGGCACACAAAAGAGCGAACAACCAATGTATGAACGATTGAATGAACTGCAAAAGGAACGAGAATGTCCAGCACAGAGGTTTTGGTTTTGAGGTTTGGGCTTGAATTTGCTTCGTTTTGGTTTGGTTTGGTTTGGTTTGGTTTGGTTTGGACAAGTTACCTTTGAAAGCACGCACGCACATTCAAAGCTCAAATAATAAGCAATTATGCTGCAATTCAACTGGGCCAAGTTTGTGAGCTTGGGGAACTGGGTAACCGGATACAAGATCAGGCAGACAGGTAAGTCAGGTAGGCAATATTACACATGAGGCATACAGGAACTAAATTCTGTGTGGCAACCTGGGAGGCAGCCGTGCAAATGAGTTGACATATTGTTGTGATTCTGCAATGATTGTGGCAGTAAAACTGACCTACTTGGATGGAGTATGAGGGTAAGGGTTGGGATGGAGTTGGGTCAGCTGATATATATCAATGTGTGTATATATGGCTTATGTTTTGACATTGGTTTCAGTATTGGATGGAGTGGTATGTGTGGCAAACTGATTGAGTCGAGTCAGGGAAAGACAATAGTTGAGTTAATGCAGATGCCACGGTGCACAAGTGTTTGCATCGTGATAATGATAATGATGATGATGGAGCTACTGCTACTTAAGTGCAGCCAATCACAGTTTAAATGTATTGTATGTGTGTATCTGTGTATGAGTAAGTGTGCGTGTTTGTGTATTCGTTTGATTCAAAAACGCTTCACATTTACAAAACACTTCATTCAAATGCATTGAATTCATGAACATAGAAAGCTATTGCTGCTTCAGAATCTACTTCTGATGCTGCTGATGATGATGATGATTCTGATGTTGCTGCTGCTCCTGATACGTCTCCTGATGTTGCTATTACTACTTTAGATACAAAATTTTGATTCTGTCCAGTTCAGGCTACTACCTGGTTGCTACTGCTGATAGTCAAGGCTACTGAGCACGTCCATCAGGCGCAGTATTGTCTGTGTCGCGCATACGTAATGAACACACACAAACACACACACACACACACATACACATGTGTATATACATATATATATATATTTATATACTCATACTACATACATATACTGCACTTTTCTGTCATTTCTTTCATCCATTTTGTATCTAGATTACTCATAGTTACATATCTTCTGTACACATATACGTTTAAGTGTATAGACATATGTGTATGAGTTGTCGGTTTCCCAGTTGGAATTTGTTGGCTACAGGTGAATCTATTCAGTTTGACCACTAGGAAAGGCCTCCGGTACAGAGGGGCTTCCAAATGTCGATAAATCCTTTATAATCAAATCTGAAATATAGTCGAAATGTCTTTATGTGACTCCAAATCTCTAGAAGAGGGACATAAAAGGGACACAAAACCTGATCTATACATACAATAAAATCGTAGATTTTGTCTGTTTGTTTTTGATTTGTGCAATCATCAATTAAAAGCCACTCATTCTATTCAAAATCAAATCACTGAAATCCAAGAAGCTTTGTTTGGTGCACAACATACGCTTTAATTCATCAAAATTGACCCACAATAAATTTTTTGATGTATAATTGATGTATAATTTATAAAATTTAAAATACGTTTTTTCTAACAAATGTCATAATAAACCATGCTAAAATTACATGCGCTTCTTCACTACATTTTATCGCTTCTAAAGCCATTGCACATATAATCTTCTATAATTTTTTAAATCTTATATTGTTTTACATTCGGGTGAGAGAACGTTACTAACAAATGCACAAAAGATTTTTGAATGCAAAACGAAGCTTTCCGGGCCAACTAGAAACAAATAAAAATGCTATAAATATCATATTTCGTTCCATCTTCAGTTCAATGTAACAATCATAAATTCCTTAGACGACTGAGGACCTTATTTAACTTTGACTACCAAAGTACTTAGTTCACCACTGAGTTAAACTCACAAATTTTTTCTTTTTTCAATTGCAACATTATCATCATAATCATCAACAATATTATCATCATCGCCATCCACACGTAACTTAGTAAAACATCGAACTCGCCATTGGTCTTTTGAACCATTCCTGCATTCCATTCTCCATTCTCCATCACTTTGCCTAGACTTGCATGCCTTCTCGTATGTTGAAAGGAGAAACGCAATTAGTAACTCGATTGTTCGAGCTGACGCGATTTGCATCAAATTAAGTTCTTCTTCTTCTTTAACATCATACAAATAATTTCTTTTTCACTCAGTCACTTTAACTCTCACTTCTTCTTCTCCTATAGTGTTTCACCTCCTTCTCGGTTTTAATATTGTAAGTTATTCTATAACCACCGCCCTCCCCCAGCCGCTTAATTGTTGCTTCTGTTGCATAAACATGAAGCTTTCAGAAGAGTCCTGTGTGTGGAAGTACTCAATGAGAAGTTAACTACAAGATACAATGGCTGTTAATACATAATTTCTTTTGCATATTACATTTAGCCAATTAAGGCCAAGTTTTTGTTATTCAACAAACGCTCGATTTGCATTTAAAGATATTTACTATATACACATATCTATATATATATATATATGCTGCTGTACAACTTTTGTATATACATTCTCATACATACACATATTTATACTTTCATAATGTAGAAAAAAGAAAAAGTGTAATGGTGCTCAGTCCTATGGAAGTAAATGTAAAGATATGTATAATGATGTGAAATAGTGTACATACAGTAGATGGTTTGATATAAAAGTCAGTCTATGCAGGGCAGTTTGATATGTTTCTTAACAAAATTATTTAAGATTATAGCTATGTACAACGTAATAAATCTTTTGTTATAAGATAGAGGAGATTTTATCTAAAGTTTTATTGTGTTATCAGGTTTCATCACTTTCCCTGTCTTAGTTCCGGACTAGACATTCAAGATGTAATTCTAGTTTTCTAACTAACAAAGAATAAGACAACTATTCGGTATGGTTCAACCGGGTATTAAACTATGGGAGATTGCATCGAATTCAAATATGCGAATTCTCATTAGTACATTTGTCATAAATTCGATCATTCACCAAGATTTGTAGATCCTAACGATCAGAGGAGAAATTGTCAGGAACTGTATCAGATACGCTTTGACAATGTAATAAAATTACTACACCTACTATTTTCTAGTTGTCCAGTTACAATTTCTGAAAATATTCAATAATTTGTGCTTCAATAAAAAGATTTTAATGCTTTATAATTAGAAAAAATAAAAATTTTCAATGAATCTGCACCATCATTTATGAAAATGTTTTAATGCTTCCCCTGAACCATCGTCATCATCATCCATGTTACTTGGAGTTGAAATTACTTGCTCTGAGCGATAATTCTCACTAACTAAAATTTTAAGTTGAATCTTCTTATTTTATATGAGACTCGATGCTTAATGCGATGAGACGACGAAAGTTAGTATTATATTTGAAGGGACATATGTACATAAATTGTATTTTTCTTTTTTGTATTTCGTATTTCTATTTTATATAACATGTTTTAAAAAAAAAATTATAATAATCAAATAGCGAGAAATAAAAAAAAAAAAAATTGAATTGTAAAACACTGGGGATCGAACCAGTGCGTGATCTCTCACGTATTGTTCTATATACATGTACTGACGCCTTAGCACTCTTGGCCAACGACTACTATTGCCGGGTTTGGTTCTAACAGAAGCGATTAGAAGCGACTAAATTTTTTTTGAGGTATTTCATTTAATTTTTTTTATGGTTTATTATGACATTTGTTAGAAAAAACTCATTTTAAATTTTTTGAATCAATTTGAGTCAATTTTTATAAAATAAGGTCTATGCTGTGCTCCAAAAAAGCTTCTTGTGTTTCAGTAATTTGATTTTGAATGCAATGAGTGCATTTTAATTGATACTTGTTCAAACCAAAAACAAACAGACAAAGTCTACGATTTTATTATATGTATAGATTAGTTATCCAAGTTTCGTAATTAGCTTCCATCAATCTTTAGTAAAAAAAAAAATCATTGCAGCAAACAGTCCTGATGCCAGTGTTTCTATATTTCATACTTTTGCACAAAAAATGTCATCAATAGTCGGGAATTCCCGCAAAAAATTCGTATTTAGATTGCACATACTAATGGCTTATGGAGATGTTCAAATTATGGAAATTTGACTGTATTATATATACTAATAAAAAAAATTAACTAAAATACGAGTTTAATTTTCTGATACTCAAACTGTGTTCTTTGATATTCAAAGTGTAGATGTATATAATATTGTGATACTAAAAAAGGAAACAACCCGTGCGAAGCATGATCGGATACGCTAGTAATGAAACAAAATTAAATATAATCTCCTATTAGCTCGATACACGGTGTTTCAACTTTGTGATGCCTTTTGAGAAATACTTTTCAACAATGTCACCAACATCATTATCCTAATGTATTATAAATCTACTGCTATTAAGCAATATTTTATGTTTCCAAGAAAATAAGTTGTATGGGGCATTTAAGAAACTTTTCAGACCTCACTCGTATTTCAAATTTAGCGAGCATCCTATAGAATAACAATAGATACATATTTTATTTTAGAATTTTTGTACAGATAACCGATTATTCTTTCGATAAGGCCATAAGAAATGCAAATGATGATATTTGATGTTATCTAACCCAAAAAATTTTACCCATTTTATGGGCGTGTTGGATTTATCATTTTATCATTTTCAATTAGTTATTAAAATCAGTTTCACAGCTTAAAAAGTGGGAACATTCTATGAGAACTTGAAATGTATTGTATTATAAGTAATTTTTCAATATTTCCAGTATTTCGATTTTATACTTTATACCATGTAGAGCATAAATTCAAAAGCATGAATATTTGTCTATAAAAAACTCAATTGAAACGAATTATATATTTATTTTATATTAACATGATTAAAAATAATATAATAATGCTATGCTTAATAATTTAAATTATTTTACTTTTCCATTTCAATGACTCTCCTAATGAGTTACTCTTTTAATCTGCCTCTTATGACTTTGTAAATTTAACCTATACATGTCCAGAGGATTCGTTGTACACTACATAACCTTCAATTATTCGTCTTCAACCTTTTTTTTTTTAATTTTCAACATCAGAATCATCTGATCATCTTAAGTCATGTTAATACGATTATGTTATTGTCCAATGTTACCAATAGATCATCGAGAGTCGCCTAGAAATGATAAGGAGGCATAGATAGGTTTTTCGTAGATGTACCCATTCGACATTTCTATCTTGAACAATCTATACAATAAGTGAGTGTCTTGCAATGGCATTAGAGTCTAACATAATTCCAATAGATAAAACAGACCAACAAAATCAAACTTTTTGTTTTTTCCCTAATTATTTTAATTGTTATTTACTAATTCGATCTCACTGATTTCAAATCTACACTCAGTTTTTTTTGTATCAGCTCTAGTTGAGATACAGCTACATACTTCTTTCGTTCTTACTTTTATATGGAGTTGGTTTACATTATCTACTCTGCCACTCACTTTTTTGTGTTTAACTATTTAGCTTAATAATAAAAAAGTGTTTAGTATTCATAATATTTTAGTAAAACCAAAAAGTAAACACATGTTTCGTGGAAGTGGAAAAGAAAATTCAAAGTAATGTAACAGTCATAGCGTTTTACTTCTTTTTTCTAAAATTAGCTTAATGACCGGAACTTTAAGGATAAAATGAGAACGGGCCAAAAAAATTAAATGAAGATTTTTAAGAACATAAACAACACAAAACTAGAAAAAAAAAACAAAAAAATAAATATCTATTGTATACTGTTATATGAAAAACTAGAGCTGATAGAAAAAAAACTGAGGGTACATTCAAAATCAGTGACTTCGATTTAGTAGATAACCATCATATATTTCTAGAAAAGAAAGAAATTGATTTTTTTGCCCTGTATAATGTGAACAAACTTTATTTGAACCTGTATCTCAAAAACTGGAGCTGCTAGAATAAAACTGATAACAAATCTGCATCAAAAATGATGTAAAATATTCCAGGAAAACAATGCTGTTGTCCATACAGAAAGTAGTTTACTGACTTTTAGCAAAAAAATTTATAAACAAAATTTTCAAAACATTAACAACGCTGGTCGTTGGTAGAGCAAGGTGCCAGATGGCAAGGGTCGTCAGAAAAAGCCAAATTCGTTGAAAAACAATTTCCAGCGCAAAAGTTTCAAAATACTGCTGATCATCACGTTATGTGGCCACTGTTGCCGATATTGCAAAAGTGAGTTAAAAGCACCGAAGTGAAAATTACAATAAGTGAAAGTGTCGAACAGCGTTGCATGCTAAATTATTTAATTGATCGAAGGTCACAGTAACCATGGCTAATTCTTCACTTGTAGTTTTAAGCATACGTACAAGATAAAATAAATAACATTTAATAAAAGACAAACAAAAGCTTTGTAAGCAAAATCTCATTGGAATCGAAAATGCAAAATACAATGTGATGCAAAAAAAAAAGATTTTTTGCTTAAAATATAAAATTATATTTATATTTAATAGCCTAAAAGTATACTACAATTAACGACTCAAAGTATACTACAAAAAACAAAAAATTGTTAAACAAAAGGTTAAATTAAAGAACAATGCTTCTAAAAATGTATATTTTTAGTATTTGTCGTTCTACACACAAGTGAATTACACACTTTGTGAAAATTTCAACTCTCTACCTATTACGGTTCATGAGATAGAGCAGGAGACGGACGGACGGACGGACGGACATTGTAAGCTTAGTAATAGGGTCCCGTTAGTTCCCTATGGGTACGGAAATATAGTATACTAGTACTTCATCCTAAATCGGATTTTGTGACCATAATGCATATCGTCCAACTATTGCAATTGATGCATAAATATATCGAAAGTATGTATAAGATTAAATACAAATGGGTTTCCAATAGTGCAACTTTTGAATAGAAGTGATCTAGCAATTAATAAAGGCTGCTAGTTTTACCAAATTGAAAAACCTATTTGGATCCATCTGATCCTGATCTTTACCAGAACATTTTGAAGGTTATGCACTATCACCGTGGAAAGAGATGATAATGAGGATGTATGAGACTACAATTTGATGAATGACCATGATGACGATATCTTCAAGAATGTTGATTGTTGCAATGAATACGATGATGCTGTTTTCGTTTACAAAAACTAAAAATTCACAGAGAAGTGCTATAAAAATTTATTTATAATTTATAATTTATTATAATTATTATTATATTAAATCAGCAATCCCGTCGTGCTTCGCTACTCCCCGGCAAAATTTCGTCAAAATTGGCTTTGTACGGGAATGACTCACAATTCGAAAAGAGATTTTTAATAATTTTTAATAATATATCTGACATGTTTGACAAAGACTACTTGATTGATTAGAAAATATATCTCTAAGCTTTATATGCAAAATTTGATCCATCCTTCCTTTTCCGGTGGTCCGATCCGTACCAAACTTTACTCAAACATTCCCTAGACTATGCTAGAATTTTCCTGAAATCAAAGTTTTATCAAAATCGGTAAAGCAGTTTCGGAGTCAATAAGCCCCATAGATACATACAAACATATATTCACTTAAATACAATATATATGTTAAGCGGGATTTGAGGCGATAGTCATTCAGCTAATGAATCCGACATAACTTGTGGTACGGGCCAAAAGTATCTTTTGAAGATTTTTAACTCCTTGATCGCATAACAAAAAAAAAAAATATATGTATATAGTTAATCTAAGTATCCTTTTTAATAGAGGTCTGCATGAATGCAAAGAGACGACGTTCGAATTGACAACGTTCAAAATGAAATGAGTGAAATAGAATGCGTCGCACAACATTGAAAAAAAGAGAAACGAATTGAATGAGTTCGAATGAGAGGTGGTTTCGAATTAATTCGAATGCATTCACTTTTTTGCAAAATAATGAGGGTTGTTTTTGTTTTGCTGTGCGTAACAAAAAAGAAGAAAGAAAACAACAAGAAGCAATGGAAAATTTCGATTACAACACACAACCACCTACAGACTCGTCGGCGTCTTTTGCTGCGCTCATTATCTTGCACGACAAAAGAATGAATGAATGATTCGAATTAATTCGAATGTCTCGGCTGTGCCGATGTATTTATTTCGTTTTGCACGCTATTTCATTCTAACTCATTTCACAGAATGCAGGCGGATTTCGAACTCGAAACACAGCCGCATTCATATTCATTCATTTGGTGTTTCGCTCTCATTCAATTCAATTCAATTCAATTCAATTCAATTCGAATTCATTCTATTAGACTTCAGTTGTGAGCGAAGCCATGCAGCTGTCTAATTTTTCAAATTAAAAACAAACAAAACAAAAGTGTTCATAGAATTATTAGTTCCCCTAAAAGGTTAAGAATACAAAAATTATAAAACAAAAATACATACAACATATTACATATTAATTTCAGAGAATTTATATTTAGAATTATGCCTAAAAGAAAATTTGAATTTGTGCCATTTGATCAAAGGCGCGATGCGCTTCGGATTAACAAAGCATATTACGGTCGACATTTTTGTAGTGATCACGATTGCCATTATTCCATTGAGTCTCCCGCTAAAAGAAGGTGTATACATTGTGGCAAATATACGTATATCAAATAGATTCATTTACAATACAATGGCCCCCTTTTATCACCACCGTATCAAAAACTTCCCAAGAGTGTCAACTTTTTGTATAATGGTAAACCGTTTGAGCTCTCAGAAGCTGCAGAGGAGATGGCAACCCATTATGAAAAAGTCTTAAAAACCGATTTTGCTCAAAATCCCGTATTTCAACACAATTTTTTTAAAAGTTTCAGAAAAGCAATGACGGAATTTGAGCAGCAACATATAACTTCATTCAAGTTATGCAACTTTGCAGAGATCAATGACCATTTTCAACAACTGTCACAGATGACAAAAAAAGAAACCAACCAGAGACATACTAAATCTCTTTATATTGGCTAAAGACCGTGAAGTAGCAAAGTTTGGTTTTTGTATCGTCGATGGTATCAAAGAAAATATTGCGAACTATTATGTTGAAGCACCAGACTTATTTCGTGGCCGCGGGGAACATTCACAAATGGGAATGTTTTAGCCACGCATACAAAGGGAAGATATAACCCTAAATTGTAGCAACGATGAACATACAGACACATCAAAAGAACATCCATGGAAAGACATTATCAATAATCAATATGTCAGTTGGCTTGCAACATGGAATGACCCACTTTTCAATAATCCAAAATATATTACATTAAGTCCAGCGTCTCGTATGCGCCGATCTAGAGATATAAAAAATTTTGAGGTCTCCCGCCGTCTCGGCAAGTGTATTGATGATATATGTGCTCGGTATCGAAATGATTGGCTATCACCAGATATATTGGTGCGTCAGCAAGCAGTAGCTCTATATTTTATTGATAAGCTAGCACTGCGTATCGGTAATGAAAAGAATAGGGTTCAACATGACACTGTAGGTTGCTGTTCGTTGCGAGTGGAGCATATTTCATTGGACCCGTTACAACCAATAATAAGTCTGAAATTTCGTGGTAAAGACTCTATATGGTATGATAAAATTGAAGCTGTTGAAAATAGTGCACTTAAGAATCTTAAAAGATTTGTACGGAATAAAAGCAGCAAAGATTTATTATTTGATAAGCTCAAAGCGCCACGTCTTACCATTTACCTAAAATCTTTTGTGACAGGATTAACGGCGAAAGTTTTTCGTACACATATCATGCTTCTATTACATTAGAAACTCAACTCGATCTGCTCAGTGCCAGATGTTGTACATTGAAGGAAAAACTAATGGCGTATAAAGAAGCGAATCGTCAAGTCGCAATACTCTGCAACCATTAACGCTCACCTCCAAAAAATTTCACCAAAAATTTGGCTAAGCTTGCCAAAAAGATCGATTCAACTAACAAAGCGTTAAAAATGCATATTTCGCAATGTAGGTTGTTAAAGAGATACTTGACCAATCCAATGGGGAACCATTATTTAAGAAAATGTCCTACAGCTATTCGTTTGAACGGTGAATTGACACAACTAAAGTCACAACAATGTAACCTTGAGAAATATTCAAAGTTTGCATTAGGTACATCCAAACTGAAAAACAATGATCTGATATTCCCATTGATCAAGTTTTTACGCGTGGTATGTTGGAAAAATTTGCTTGGGCGATAAAACAAACTCATCCAAATTTCCAATTTTATATTTATATTTTATGTGGTTACTACTAAACAATTAATATTTTATAAGCTATAGCTATAGTTATAGGCTGTTGGATGAGTTCTGAGGGTTTTGAATTTCGGCTCAAAGTTTCAATGTCAACAACATCAATTTTACAGCTAAACGGGAAGAATAGACTTTGTTCTTCACTTGTACAAACGAATTGCTTCGTTTGAAAGTAAATATTATATTATTCTATTTTGTGATAAGGCTTCATTCCCATTTTAAGAAGCCTTTACTTCCGATGGTCGCTCACTGCCTTTATTTTTAAACATGACATTCCACTAGACGTTTAATCATAAATTATTCACCCAGTAATCATGGACATTCCAACAGGACTATAAATATGGCATAGTTTCTTGTGTATGTAACTTATAACTTGGTTTAATATTTAAAAATCGTCCAAATGCAAACATTAATCCCATGATGATTGATGCTGCATCTTTGTGTACTTTGAAACAGAAAAAAATGTGTAAAATATGTACAACATTTTGTCAGAACAATAATTCTTGAGCCACTCCAACTAAACCATATGGAAGAGCAAATCATTAAATTTATAAATATGCAGCACCACCATCAAAAAAAGCAGAATATGAATAAACTATAGACAACATTTGCATTGACTGACTATACTGAATATTTTACACACTTCCAACATAAAATTAAGCAAAACTTAAGTTCTTATAATAGTATCAATTTATTGTCTTCAGGAAGTCAAGGGTAGCCTAACATAAGTAGTAGAAAGCTAGACGTCTAACTATTTATTTATATGCCTCATAGTAAGTACATACATGATTTCATATAAACATTACAGTATCATTTTAATAAGGCATCTTAAACTAGGAAAAGATTGAGTATTAATTTGCACACCATCTGGTGATGGTGGTGGGGACATATTATATTGATGATGTAGCGTACTATATGAATTTCCTTGCGGAAACCGCAGACGAAACCAAAATGGTCAAGATACAATGGTATACGATGAAAAGTTGTTAGATTCCTCGAACACAATTTGATGCGTTGTAATATTTTAACTTTTATGACGCGGTTGGCCAAGACAGACAATATATAGACCGACAGACATACAGACAGACAGATAGATGGACATCTAGTTAGATATCTAGATAGACGTTGTTCCATTGTTGCATTGCATTGGTTGCTTGGTTGGTGATTGTTTGGTTACTTCGTTGGTTAAGAATTGGATATCAAGTGGCAAGTATAAAATTGCAAGTCTTCGAAACATATGAAATGGCGAATTATCAATTGCAACAAAACCGCAAAAAGCATTCAAGTAAAAATGCGTCAGGGTATTGAGGCGCTCGCTTAATATACACAGTATTACACACATTTATTTACATGTTCATTTCAGTGTGTGTATAAAAGATACAAATGCATAGTTAGATACAGATGCTGCCTTAAGCCATATGCATACAAACATACATATGTATGTACGAGTATGTATGGACGAGTATATCTTCAATGTATATACATACATATGTTATTTATATATGGAGAGGAATCATCTCATCGTTCACGCCTCATAAGTTATTCATAAACATTTTCCGGTCTTGTAGGTTTTATTTCAAATACGCAACTGAGATTTTGCCGTGCCTTTTATAATTTTGAATGCCAACCTTCAAATTCACCGTCAGCCTTTTTCTTTGAATCTTTAATGCATTGATCTTTTTATTTTCTATTTTTTATATTACATATACTAGATGTGCCGCATCACGTGTTGCGGTGGCATCACCGGCAGTTCAAGTGAATACAAAAATTCCTTTTGGGTAATTGATAGCTTCATCTGCTTCCACACTCGCATTGAATATTTGACAGAATAATATTGTTAAGTCTCTCAATATCTTAATTTTTTGGCTTATGAAAAGCGGCTTTACTCAGCCAACTGATTATTTTCAATATATATAAAAGCAATGAATTCCCTTTTCTGAGATAATGATATTTTTCATGAGTTCAGATCCACTGGCAGCTTTCCGTTCTCAATTTCCAGCAACTGATTTTATAATATATAAGCTGATTGATCGATTTAGATTTTGGACAAGCATCTATTTAGTTAATTTTGAAGTCTTTACGTGTCTCCACGTAATAAAGTATTTTAGGTAGGTTTTTATTTCGTATGCTGGTATCAATTGAGGAATCGAGGTAACGTTTGTTCCTTCAGCAAGCAATATCAATGCGTTCCCAAATGGTCTGCTACTTCCATGCAAATCTTATTAACTAAAAAATGAAAAAGAAAAACCACTAAATAAGAAACCAAAAAATGACGCTGTTAGTCACGCAAATACACTTAATTATGACAAAAAAAAAAAAAAAAATAAATCATATTCTATTTTAATCTATTTCTCACAATTCCAATTTTAAAACTCTTTTAAACAATTATTGGAATAAATAAACTAAATAAAATTTATACTTGTTAGAAAGGTTGTGAAATCTACTTTTATAAAAATATTTTACAATATTTATTTAGCATGTACTTTATTTTTTAAAATTTTTTTGTATGTAGCAACTTATAAATATGAAATGAAACTAAACAGAAATTACTTTACATACAATGGGCAATATCTCAAAACAACGATTTTCAACATAAGCTCTGACTCTGACTTGTTGACACAGAAATATATGTACATACTTATATAAAATGATAAAATCATGGATTTCAGCGGTTGCCAAAGACACTTGAATTAAGCTTCAATCATTCTCATCCTTATTAATGAACTAATTATACCATATGTCGATTGAATCAAATGCAAATTCAAATTTATCAAAACCATCTTAGGTCAGAGTCCTTTCAAATGTACAAGTACATCAAAGACACGAATACTAGTCAATTGTATTCATCAGCAGCAGCATAGTCAACAAAATCACAATTAATTTCAGATTCACTATCGTACAAGATTTTTTGCTTAAAATATAAAATTATGTTTATATTTAATAGCCTAAAAGTACACTACAATTAACAGCTCAAAGTATACTACAAAAAACAAAAAGAGATAGAGCAGGAGACGGACGGACGGACGGATATTGTAAGCATAGTAATAGGGTCCCGTTAGTTCCCTATGGGTACGGAACCCTAAAAAGTAAAAAAAACAATTTTCTTCTCAATGCGCTCAGATCATAGATTCTGTATAACCTTTGTCATTAAAAAATATCTATTGTATTATACAATTTATAAAAATCCATTTCCGTACAACTGGTTATGAAAACAACAAAGATTAGATATTCTATAACATTCACACGGCAAGTAACTACAAAATGATGACACTGTACATTAAGTATATGTATGTGGCATATTGGAATATGTAGCACCATGGACGTTCGCCATTATTTTTCTAGTACCGTTTAAACTAATAGGGCAAAGGGGTTACCAGCGAGTGTAGCCTGTCAACTTGACATACTTATGTTGATTTTATTTATTTATTTATATTTATGGAATCGTCGTCGTTATCAACATAAATTACATTTTAATATTCTTCTATCGATTTTGAGTTGAAAACTTTATTCAATTATAAAGTTTACAGTGATTTTTTACAAAATGTTGTTTTTAATCTATATACATTTTTATTGTTTTTTGAATTCAGAGAACGAAGGATGAATGAAGGAAAATGAGACTATTAAAATTACTGACTAATCATTCTATATTCGTATAAATGGAAATGGTAAAATAAATCAGATAAACTAAATCAATAAAATATAATAATTCATATACATAAGTATATAATAATTACTACTTATACAACTTACTTATATAAGTAAATTCTGTGGGTAAAAACTTCAAAATTATAATGCAGTTGAACCTCGATTAACCGTGACTGCATTTATAGTTACACATATGCATATATATATATCTTATTCTATTTCATGATATAAATTTATTAAAAAAAATCGTTGCTCTTCTAGTAAATGAATTTGTATGCGATACATTTTTAATTTTTGATGATCTGAAATACCTGAAAAATTAAAGTTTTCTAAGGAATTTAACATAACATAACTACCATCTTTTGCCCGAACCAATGTAGGCGTTTCAGTATTTCCTTCATCTGATTCCTCGGAGGATTTATAAATGACAGGAAGGTCATCAAAGCTTTTGGATGAGCACTTTTTCCATTTATTATCAATTTACATATATGTGTTTCAACTGCATCTGCATAAAATATTACAATTATTCTATCCTTAGACTCCATGTAAACATCAATAGAATATTCATCACCACTAGCAAATGAGGTCTGAGCTAAATGCATATCTATTTATAAATTGCACACAAACATTGCAGCATTGCATTCACTCAGTGAATATTATTATAAGTTATTAAGTAGTAAATTTGTAATGTTATCAAGTAAGGATTAGATTGTAAATAAGACCATGACATGCGATTGTACGACCGTTCTTGTCAGCGGTTGTTAAGCAAGTAAAGTCTGATAAAAAATAAATTTCCTTCACAAGCAAAGACATTGATCTGAAGCCAATGCTAGCGGCGTAAGCTCACTTTCTACCTGTACCATTAACAGAACGGCACCAACAGTGCGAGAGGCGACTTAGTAATTCGTGCCTGAACAGACTTGAATATATTCTTGATCAGGGCGACGAGACAAGAGATTTAGTCATGTCCCTCTATCCGTCTGTATGTATGCAAACTAGTCTATCAGTTTCTGAGATAGAGAGCTGAAATTCAAATACTATGAATACTTGCTCTCGTAATTTATGTTTAAAAAAAATATAAAAAAAGACTAACTTTGGCTATGCCGAAGTTGCAATACTCTTCACGTCCCTTCTAGTAGTCCGAGAGTCTTGAAATTTATATGGTTGGTGGACACGGGTCAGACACTTATAATGTCCCAATTTCAGTTCCATAGCACAAAAAACAAAAAAGGTTTTCTAATAAGAACTTTCATTTGGATCCCGGTTTGTATGGGGCGTAGCTCCCCTAGTGGTCCGAGTGTCTTAAAATGTTTATGTGGGTAGATGTAGATCAGCCACTTATATTGTCCAAATTTCATTTTCTTCGTACAAAAAACAAAAAAGAATTTTCTAATAAGAACTTTCATGTGGATCCCGGTTTGTTTGGGGGTACCCCCTAGTAGTCTGAGGGTCTTGAAATTTATATGGTTGGTGGATATCGTTCAGAAACTTATAGTGTCCATATTTCAAGAAGATAGTATGAAAAACAAAAAAAATTTCCCAATAAGAACTTTCATTTGGATTCCAGTTTGTATAGGGGGTAACCCTAGTGGTCTGATTCGGTTGATTTCGACAAATGTTCTGCGTATGGTAAAAATAAAGCTACGAGCAAAACTTCAGCTCTCTAGCTCAAAAACTGAGAGATTAGTTTGCATACATACAGACAGACAGACAGACAGACGGACATGGCTATATCAATTCGTCTCGTCGCGTTGATCAAGACGGGTCTCCGATGTCTCCTTCTATGTGCTACAAAATTTATGACAAACTTATAACACTATTCACTGCGTGAAGAGCATAAAAAAAATTGTAAAATGCATAAATGTGTGTCAAGGATAAAAGAGGTAAACCTTGGTTAATGGAGGTATAAATTCAGCATCCCGGTTAACAGATGTTCCCAGTATATAGAGGTTTACATAATGGAGATTCAACTGTATATAATTTATTTTTATATGGCCCATGATGTTAAAGACAAACAATATCTTGAACGGGTCAAGTCTATATGATTGCAGGGTCGCGTTATATGTTGGTATGCAAACATGTTAACATATAATTGTCAGAATGGACGACAGAAAATGTTGAGCCAAATGGGTTAAGTAAAATGCAAGCTATTCTAGAAAGCATCTCCATTAAATGGTCCACTTTATGTATTATATTTACAATTTCTGGATACTCTTATTCTTTACAATGATTTTGTTTATTATTTCCTGCCATGCCAACTCTAGACCAAGACCAAGTAACACAAGTTTCTATAAAAGATAATTTTATTCTCATTTCATTTGATTTTGTTATAATACAATACTTTTTTTCATTTCATTGACAATCAGTGCTTCAATTGCCTCTCGGATATATGAGTTACGCGTAAATACATATGTATGGTAGTAGACTAGCAGGTTGGTAACTTTCTTTCTAGTATGTCTCCTATATTCATTGCTGTTGCTGCTGCTTCTTATTTTGCTGTTGTTTTTTATTTAGTTTTTTTTAGTCAACGTTTCCGGTCTTTTTTCCACATATTTTTTACTTTGGTGTTTTCTTCTTGTTTTATTGTGTTTGATATCTGAACTGCTTTCGTTTGTTGCTTTCTGTTTTTGCAAGAAGCACAGGACCTCATATAGTAGATGCTGTTACTTCGTCGTCGCTCGGTCGTAGGAACATATGTGGTTAACACGGTCGAGCCAATGTTCAGTGATGTGAAATTTTATGTTATTTTAAAAGTGCCTTGTAGCCCTTTTGCAATCCTTAACCGCGTCTGTGTCCGGGTCCGCACCGCTGCTTTCATTCTCATCATCATATTCCTTCTGTCCTTGGCGCGGATGCCTTGTGTTTTCTTGTATTTCTGTTTGTGTTTGCGTTTTGTGGTTGTCCTCATCGCCATCATCATCGTCCAGATGTTTTGATTCCGTTTCAATTCATTTCAGTTGTCCCATGATGTTGATGCCTCCCTCCAATGACCGTCTTCAACAGTTGTTGCCACCATTAGGAAAAACGCCTTCGAGGAGTATACGTTGGACTGTAAAAATATGATTGTATTTCTGCTTGAGTTGATTTCATTCCGAGAACGACGAGACGTCGTCGACGATGATGGCGGCAACGACTCCATTCCTGAGTCCTCGAACCGGTTAAATCAACCGCATGGCAAAAATGGCAACAGGACCATTGAATTCACTACTATTCATTGTATGCTATGTTGTACCATTAGATTGTGTATAGCATTGTTGAAGCATTTATCTTTGGCTTACATTTTGATTCCAGATGGTGGGGGAGAGGACGGCGCCTTTCTCTATTTAGTTTCTGTTGTTTTTCTGTTGTTTTTTCCTAGTAAAATAATAGCAATAATAACAACACAAGAAGCACAGTAATAATAACATGAAACTCGTACTCATGTCCGCTACATTGCTTTCATTCATACTTTCTTTTGCGATGCCTTAGTAGATCCGCCATTAAACCATCTAAGTTGCTTTAGCCTTTTTAGTCCTCTAATGGGCAATGGCATCTTGATCTTTCTTTTCTGTTCTGTACGGTTTCTATGTCAGCTCTCTTGTTTCTCGGTCGGTAGCTTGCTCTCTTGTTTTTCTTTCTTCCGCCTACGGCCCTCATCATCTTTCATGGTCGGTTTACTGCGATTTTCTTTATTTTTTCTTCCCTTTCTTCAGCATCATAGTCATCATCCATTGCGACTTCGTTTTTCTTGAATGTTGTAATTTTTGGATCGCTAAAGGCATTTCAAGAATGTTTCTGTTTTCTCTCGTTTTTTTCTGATTTTTTTTAAATCACAAATCCTGTTTTAAACGTTTACAATGTGTAGCTTAAGTTGTTTTTGTCCTTTAAATTTTGAAGATTTTTTCTCATTTTCTGGCTTCACGATATAAAATGTATTTGTTCCTATTTTAACTTTATGAGGTGGGGTGTTGTGGAGTTCGTATATTTCAATTCATCTTCCATAATTTATTTTATAATAACTTTTTATAAAAAATCCTTATAAAATAATTTCCTTGAGATTTGCAAATGCAAATTTTAACTGTATCTAAGATAACTGCGCTACTACTACTTATAACATCACAACATTTTGTAGGAATCTTTGAAATTATTTGGAACATTTTCTATTATTTGTACGAGAGGAGTCTGATAAGTTTCTTAACTAGCAAATCTGATACATTTAGGCTAATGATGTTGGAACATTTTGATGCCCTCTGAAAAAAAAACTTCTTCAAAATCACTAACAAATAAGCATTAGTTCCTCCCTGTAAACAAATAATAGTTGCAAGGGACCAAACCTGGAAGGTTAGATTTAGATTACATTAGATTGGAAGAGTTAGTTTTTCTGGAACTACAAGGCAGCCCGCTCTGATCTAATGAGGACGTTTGCAACTCCTTTCCTAGTGAGTTCATCCACTATGCCCAGGTATCCAGATAAGGTTTACCTAATTATTTGATGCAAGTCTTTTGTGTAAAGACTATCTTCGATTTGAACTAGAAAACATTAAGAGCCTGTAATGCGGACTTGCTGTCAGAGTGCAAGAATCTGTGCTTATTTACTGTAGCACACTCTAATTTGCCTCTTGCCAGAGTCCGTTTTAGAGCCATCCGTATACCACACATGGAAGTCCCGGAAGGGCTTGGTCTTAACTGTTCCCAACCCTATCTGTGTGGAAATGTTATTACAAAATTTTAATGGAAGTTTAACGGAATTTAATCGGACAGAAATCGGAACTAGATATGTTCAGATTGAATTCATCCCTGAGTAATAGAGATCATTCTCTAGAATGAACTATGCTATAAATAGCAGGGGCTCCTTCCATATGAATAGATGGATTGGCGGAAGGTTTAATAGCGTATCCAAGGCAGCTATTAGGGGAGGATGACCGATCAATTCATATCCTGTGTCAGTCAGCGCATTTTTAAGTTAAGAAACTTATTAAAACAGTCCTCGTATACAATTAGTTTTTAAAGAAAATAGAATAAAAGTGTTAAACATCTCATAATGCTCCCATTAGTGAGCGACGAGAATGTGATATATATGTGTGGATTACTCACACATGTCAACCAGCAAATTACTCAATAATGATTTTTTTTTAACACATAAGTAGTATTCATCGACAATTACTTTGGTTATAAGGATCTAATATCCAAATCTCATATATATCTATACTTAAATTGAATTGATTTCTTTAACCAAAGAAAAAACATACATAAATACATATAATACCATTTTTGTATAAACTTTAAGGAGGCCTCAGATGACTTTAATCTGAAGTTTATGCAAAGGCAAAACCAAAAATGTTTTGTTAAGTTGAAGAGGACAATTGTTAAGGCAAAGATACTCACTGACTGCCTGATTGACTGTACAACAGTACTGGACATCAAAGGAATAAGCCAAAAATTATACAAAACGTAACACTAAAAGGTAAGGCGGGCGGGCAACTTCGAAGAAAGATTAGAAAGAGAGTACTAGAAAGAGGAAAGAATAAAATGACAAGTGTCCTTGTATCTGTTTGTTATTGAAAATAGTTTTACATTAAACAATTGTTAGATGGTGGAAAGACAATTTGGTGCAGAGTTGCAGGTGAGCAACAACATTTCACTTGATGTGCATCTTATACTTATATAATAGATACTTTCTTCGTGTGACGCCATCTTACGTGATTTTGCATAACAAAGGGAAAAGAGACACAAGACGGGAAAAGAGACAGCACGGCACTGAAAGGAAAGTATCTCCAGCAGCAGCAGCAGCAGCAAAAGTAGAAGAGTAAAGAAAGGAACACATTTGGTTTAGTTGGCAAGTGAAAAACTAAAGTATAAGTTCGAGATACTTTTCTTTTGTCATTCTTTGTTGTTGTTGTTGTTGGCAATTTGTTGTTATTGTTGTTGCTGTTATACTGAGCGACGTTAAGCAGCAGTGGACTAGGATGGACTGGATGAAATATGCTAAACTGTCAGTTGAAATGTCAGCTCAACTGTCAGTTCTGACAACAAATTTTCAACGGGCAACCACAACCAAAGCCAATGAAAGTATGAATGAGTGTGTAGGCAGATGAATGGAAGAATGGATAGAATCTTCAAAAGCATGAGGTTGCATAAGAATTTGAAGCGAAACCAAACTGACAAGGTGAATCCTCTAGTACTTGAGCCCACAAAAAAGTGAAAAACTAAAAATGGATAAGGAATGAGCTAGAAATGCATAGAAGGCTAAGAACGCTCATTCCTTCTCTTTACTTGAGGTAGCACCTAAGACTGGTAAGGAATCGAGCAAAGAACAACAACACCGACCATAGAGACGATGGAGACGACGATAGATTGTGTTGTGTTGCAGTCAAGATGAGTTGAGTTCAGTTGAGCTAAGAGGAAAAAGTTGTGCTAAGAAGCTTTTGCCGCATCGCAATTCAACATTTACACAAGGCGAATTTATATTTATATTCAGTTCATGGCAAAGGACGATGAAGAACGTATTGCAGGACAATGCCTAAGATAAATACAACAGCAACAGCAATGGCAATAGCAATAACAACAAATGTACTAAAGCGAGCGAAGCACTAAAAGACAACAGAACAAAATTAAATTAAGTCCAATGGACAATCAAATTCAATTTGAGATTACAAAATAAATTTCCATTCTGAAACAGGTAAGAACAATGTAGACAAAGCGACAACAACAAGGACAACACACACACACACACAACTCTCTTTTGCACATTCAAACACAGATATACAAACACAGAAACACAAGCTCTAGCACATACGTGTATGTATATATGGATGTAAATATACGAGATGTGTCTTAAAAACAATACGATCTTCTTTTCCGACTTGTGGTATTCGTCAAAGTAATCACCAGTTTACTCAACAACTCATTCTCATTGGTGTTTCTACATCCTAAAGCAGTTCTGGAAGTTAGTTTTCAGAATAATCACCTTTATTGCATTCGTCACATACTTCTTAATCGTCCTTATGTCATTGAATCAGTGCCTTTGGAGCAGAATTTTCTATTTAGGGAATTCTCCGCATACATGCTAACCATTCCAAAAATCTCGGCTATGGTTACATAAGTTTTCAAAATTCCAATTGCTAGTTGCACATGCCCAATATTTTCTGATATTGTTGTGCTCGAAGTTCGTTAAAACTTGATAACGAAAATCCGACACTTTGGTTGCGAATTAACCCGTCCGGTCGGTTATTACGGTAGACGAGTTCATGAGGAGTTACTGGTAATGCTCATACCACACAGAGGCGCGGTGTCAGTATACTTTTGGTACACACCTCGTATGGACCAAATTACAGAGACAAAGACTAAAACAGCAAGCAAAAGAATACTAAAACTTAGCAGGAGCATCTTATGCCATGATGGTCGTAAGTGGCGCATGAAGAAGTCGAAAAGAAGTCAGTTGATGCGATAGATAGAAAGATAGATAGATATAAAGAAAGAGGAACAAAGCACACATTGGTTTTAGGTAGTGGTGGTGACGGTGGTTTAGGTAAAAACTAAGCGAAAACGCAACCACTTATTTGCCACTTGCCTCAGTTACAAGTATTTGAAGATGCCTCGCCCATATTGTTGTTGCTTGTTGCTGTATTTGTTGTTAGATGAATGTTGTTTGATTGTGGCTTTACTTAAACAGATTTCCCAGAGTGCAATAAGCTCAATTCGCGTGCTTTCTTTCTTATACTTCTCTTTTACTTTTTATTAATTTTGACTTGAATACCTTTCTGCCTGTCTGCCCCCCTGTCTGACTTTTATTTTACAATATTTTCCGGAATCTTATTACTTTGTTCTTTATTCTTTTGTACTTTTGAAGTTTTTATAAAATTTTTAATTACACATTTGTAAAAAATATTTTATTTTTGGGGCTGGGCAAACAATGATTAAAAGTTTATGTGTTCACAATTATTTTAAAGTATTCATTGATTCTTTTGTGAATTGTTGGACCAATTAGAAATGGTTTATATACCAAATTTCAACATAACAAAAGCTAAGATATGTTTCGCATTGAACAGTGTTCTGTTGCTCGATACTAGATGTATATCTTCTCTTGAATTCTTTTTTTTTCTGGCTTGCACTGTTAGAGAATTTTTGAATTGTAAGTTTACTCTTAGTTAAGCTCTATTGTTTGGATTGTCGAATCTTGGTGCCCCTAAGTAGATCAGGCGAGTTCTTGTGAGTAGCGGCCGTAAGTGCAGCATTGGACATGATTCAAGATCTCCTCCTCATCACCTTTTATACAATACTTGGGATCCGAGTTTGATAATATAAAGCAGTGGCCAGTGTGTATTACTATTCTACAGTTCTTGTGATAAAGACCTATGCGTGTCACATTATATTAAAGATTTTATAGGTACTCAAAGTTTAGACAGCTTTACATTGTTCCATATTGACGAATCTAGATTACTACTAGATGTGCCCGTGACGAGTAGATAAATAAAGAACGAATTACTTACATATGTTTACTAGTCAAATATTGAGAAATAAAAACAAAAATCAGACAAGTGTGAGTCGGACTCGCACACGGAGGGTTCCGTACCATCGTACAAGATTTTTTGCTCAAAATAAAAAATTACGTGCATATTTAACAGCCTAAAAGTATACTACAATTAACAGCCTAAAAGCATACGAGAAAAAAAAAAAAAAGAAAGAAACTGTTAAATCAAAAAGGATTGCTTATAAAAATGTGTATTTTTAGTATTTGTCGCTCTACACACAAGTGAATTACACACTCTGTGAAAAGTTCAACTCTCTACCTACTGCGGTTCATGAGATAGAGCAGGAGTCGGACGGACGGACGGACGGACGGACGGATTAAGCTTAGTAATAGGATCCCGTTAGCTCCCTATGGGTACGGAACCATATAAAAGACTAAATGTGAACTTGGGTAGTCGAAGCTTTGATATATGTATTCATGAACGACTACACTTGCCTAAAACGATTTTAAAAGGCACAAAATGTTTTCAAGTAACATTCAGAATGTTTATAAGAAAAATTATTATTTCACAAAATACATGTTTAAAATTATAAATTTATATCTTTTATGTAAGTAGATTTTAATAAAATAAACGCTGAATGTTACTCACAATAAAGCTTCTTATCTTCCAGTAATTCGATTTTGAATCCAATGGGATGGGCGCACAAACAAACAGATGAAGTCTACGATTTTATTATATGTTTAGATAATATTTTGTTGCTTGGTACAAAAGTTTTTGACTCTCAGCAAAACTCTCTATTATATATTACTTTCCATTGGATGATTAGTAGTGTTACAACCTTGATGACTGCTTCTGTATATATTTAGTATTCAACATAAAAATCATTAGTTAAGAAACTCTATCGTAACTGTCTAAAAATAGCCTCGTCTTTAATATGCAATTTTGATTACAACCCATCACAATGCAAGCTCGCAGTGATTCGAACAATTTGGTCGTAGACAAATCAATCACATGAACCGGACGATCCCTGCAGTATGAATCACTGGTCCAAAATTGGTTCGTGGTTAGTCCCTTTGGAACCAGCATTAGTTCCTATATGTATTCCCTTTTACATATTTTCAACTGGTGAATTTAACATGGAATTTTGATTGGAAGGGGTCAATTGTTACCGCCTGCATTACATTGCATTTTCAAATTGGCCGAAGATGATGCACCCGTCGTGCTCGTCCAATCACCATAAAAATTAATGGTCCAATCTAACCATCGGGTAACTATTCATACAATTTTCCAAATTCAAAATTTGTATGTACTAATACATACATTCTATAGGATTTATACATACTCCTCATACTTGCTAGAACTTCTCAGACAAAAAATAATACTACATATAAATCTTACCATCTTAGTATCTATCCAATCCTTAGTCAATTTAATTTCATTAGTTTTTGGGTGAAGAGGTTGAATTGATTATAAATCCACACATTATCAAATTTCGAAATGAATTTATTGTATTATTTCATTTTTAATTTAAATCAAACCAAACCAATTACAAGAAATAACCAGCATCCATAAAAAAATAATAAAAGATAAATTAAACAAAATGAAAATACAGTAAATAAAAAGAAAATGCGTCAAGATTTTTCGTCAAATATTAAGGAATTGGAATTACCCAACGATGAAGTATCAATTTTATATATAATTTTTATATTTTCATATACAACACAATTCCCACAGGACACTGGATGACACATGTATGTATATGTCAGACTATATAGTACATCTATATGTCTGACTGTCTGTTTGTCTGTATATCTGTTAGTTCATCCATATGTTTTCTGTTTTCAGTATATTAATAATAAACTGAACTGAACCGAACTCGACTCAATCAAATCGAGCTGCTGTTGTAACTTTACTCAAGAAAATAAATTATATTTTGATAAATTCGGATTCGTTGGCTAAAGAAAAATGAAAAGGAAAAACGAATTTTGGGAGAAAGGAAAAATAATACAGAGAAAATACAAAATGGCATAAAATGAAAATGAAATTATTTTGATAATTCGAACCGCTACCGAACGAGGAGGAGAAGCTTCTCAAGTAGGTAAAAAGTGGTGTGTGGAAAAATACTGAAATCCGACAAAAATACGGACGGAAAAAAAACAGCAAAAGGAAACAGAAGGAAGCGGAGCCCGAGCCACTTGTAGTCCCAAACCAAAAGTTACATCAGTAGAAAAAAAAAGTGAGTCAAAGGGAAAGCAGCCAACCAACCAACCAACCTGTAAGTGATTTGTATTGGTGAAGTAAGGTTGAGAGGAAATATAGAAAAATGAAAATTACATGAATTCATAATGAAAACTACTGTCAGCTTGAATAAAATAACTTTCCATCAACATCATCGTCATTGCCGTAAATTGTATAGGAAGGCGGTGAGTTATACAAACAGAGACGACGATGACGACGGAGTCGAATCAGTTTTACTGATGAGATGAGAAGGTGAAGGACAAGAGCAATTCTTATTTGGTTTGGTTGGTCGGTTGGCATTGGTATGTATTGCTTAACTTTTGTACATTGACTGCCTTACTGTCTATCTAGTTCTCTGACTGACTCACTTACGAGTGACTACTTGTAGTACACAAATGTATGTGTGTGCGATTGCACATGTGTGGGCGTCTAATTGAGTTGTCCGATTGCGTCTTTTAATGTAACCTTGCATGGATTTGTTTTGACAGGAAGCGTGTGCGCGTTTTTTTGTACATCCTTAGCCATTCAACATTCATACCCAACCATAACCATCATACATCAATACAACTCTAACTTAAGTACGATTACAATATTTTTTCTTTTTCTTTTCCTTTTTAAATTTAATATTTAATTCCACAATATTATGAGTTTCTCTTTTTCTCTCTCTCTCTATTTGTCTTTTATGTTCTACCTATAAATGAAACTTCGAGCGTGGAGGATCTTAAAAAAAGTAAGAGATATGATCAGATTTATTAGATCAGTTGGGATTCGATGTAAATTGATAATTTCTCAATTTTTTGGTGTTGATATACGATACGATTTAGTGATAATAATTGTTTGGTGAAATTCAGTTTATTTAAAAATAGTAATTTTATCAAGGACTTAATAGGACAGCATCATGATTAAAAAGCACAAAAGAAATGTATAGAAGCTCTCGAAAGAATGAGAAGCCTTCATGCAAGGTGACAAATTGTATATACACAACAACAATTATGCATTTCACGCAGTGAAAAGTATTATAAGTTTTGTCATAAATTGTAGTTTGTAACATACAGAAGGAGATATCGGAAACCCCATAAAGTATATATTGTATATATTTTTGGTGAGCGCGACGAAACGAGTTGATTTAGCCATATCCGTCCATCCGTCTATATGTATGCAAACTAGTCTCTCAGTTTTTGGGCTAGAGAGCTGAAATGTGGCACGAGTACTCAATACATTTGTCGGAATCAGATGAATCGGATCATTAGGAGGTGTACCTCCTATACAAGCCCAGATCCAAATTGATGTTATTATTAGAAACATTTTATGGTTTTTTTTTTGTACTATCGACTTTGACACCATAAGTGCTTGACTCATGTCCACCAACCATGTAAATTTCAGGACCCTCGGACCACTAGAAGGGGTACTCCTCGTACAAAACATGCACTTAGAACAATAATCAGAATATATAAAAGGTGCGTGAAGAGTATTACACCTTGGGTATAGCCAACGTGAATCTTCTTTTTACTGGTTTTTTCTAATATCAGTTTCTGTGTTTACCGCCCCGAGCCACCGAAGATCTCAATTCACAAATGACAAATAATTCCAAAAATATGCATTATGCATATTAAATGAAATATTTTCTACCAAATATTATCAAACTTGTCCCAACGATTAACTGGTTTTTTAATAATTGTTGTCAATCTACGAATATAAAGTTGTTATTTTTTTTTGTTTGTAATAAAAAGAACTCAGATCATTTTAACTTATAAGCGCTATTTATTTTGTTTACCGTAATTTATCTCAATAAGAGTTGCTGGGTGGTGGTGGCGCCAGTGTACATTCAATATTGCATTTACTTTTTGTCGTCAAGAAGATTAATTTGTATTTGATAATACATAATTTGACAACCGCTCTAAAAGAGGTTTGTGTCGATTGGTGAAAATAAAGACGTTTGTACGTAGGTTGTTTTTCAATTTTTTTTTTTTCATTTTTCAATATATCTTACTTCTAGCTCTATACACTTTTCCAATCTATTTTTCAAATTTTTTAAACCGTCCAAAATATAGGATTTCGGATGACCTCCTCGTCCGACGTGAAACGTTAAGACTACGCAGACCATTTTTTTTAAATTTGTAAATAAATAGAAGTATTGGGCCATCGATACTGTGCTTGTGTGCACCCATGCATTGTTTTAATGAAAGAGAACATTTATCAAATCAAGACATTTTGTTTTGATTTCTTCGCTCAACCGGTGCAATAACGACGCATAACACCCTCCAGTGATTATTTGTCCTGTTCCTAAGTATTCGGTGTAGATTACTTGACCATTGCCGGCCGATTTCACTGACTTTGGAACCCGTATCCCTTCAAAATTATACTGATTCGACTGTTCCTTTGCTTCTGGAGTATAGTATATCCATGTTTCGTCTACTGTTATGTATCAGCTAGGGATGCCAATCCCGGGATCCCGGGATTTATTTCTGAATCTTATTTATGAAAATAAATATGATTTTTGTGCAACCACCTCCCTTACTGTTATTAAAAAGAGCTCGAGCATATACTTTTTATTTTAGAAAATTACTCTTTTGAGGATACCACCGAATTAAATGAAAGTGTAACTGATTTAAACTAAACTCTGTAATTTTTATTTTAAGTTCAGGGATATAGGATTGCAGCGGAACAGCACCAAAAGAGCCTTTCAGTCTGCCACATTATTCACATTTATTCTCTACTGAGAGCAAACATGGCACACATCTTGCCTTTGCATGTGGTCTCAACTATTTCGTGCACTTTTAATCGTCCATCACTCAAAACAATACCGTGGAATCTCTCAATCGTTTCTTGTGTACCCACCTCCACTGAACGGACCGAACTACTTATGCTAATTTTTTGTGGGTGTACGGCAACGTTTAAAGTCATTTACGCAATTGTAAATTGTTGCAAACGCAGGAGTAAATGTGCCATGAACTTCATACAACTTGCATCTTTGATTCCTTTTGATATTAAGCTTTTTAAATAAAAGTGTTTAATCACCGCGCGAAAATGTTTAAAAAATTTGTTTAACCTTCCTATACTCGCGCATACGGTCTCTCAGACCGACAAATTATTAATTCGTTGTTATCTCAAAAATTGTCATTACTATGACTTTGCGGTTTTTAGTAGCGTCCTAATTTGTTGTTTGGCAGCGTTTAGTGCAGCGTAAACATTGGTGCAGAGTGCACATGAGTAACTTTAAGTCTATTATCGGTCTGTGAGACCGATGCGAGTATATGTGTTACTATTTTAGGTAAGTCACTAATTTTTATTTTAGAATATGATTCAATGAAATGTATTAATATATTTTAGTGGTGTATTGAATTGTTTTTTGGCCATTTTTGTCACTACGATGAACGAAAAAGCGATAAGGGCGCTGTAAGAATGTGAAAATTCTGATTCAGATTACGAAGATATTATAACAGTGACAGTGATGTGGAGGACACTTAGAAGTGAAGGAGGATAATACAGATGCTGAACAGGAGGGTGGTACGGCAGACGAATGTGAAGAGCTTACATCTACAAACTTCTATGTCGGCAAAGATACAAAAACTAGATGGAACAAAAATAGTCCATCTTCTACTGTTAGAACAAGGTCTCTAAATATTCTTCTGCAGCTTCCTGACGTAAAGAGAGAAGCAAGAAATACAAAAGATCCATGTGAGATCTGGAAATTGTTTTCATCTGATACTATAATCCAACTAACTACGAAGTATACAAACCAACATATTGAGCGACTTTCACCTGAATTCAAACGTGCTAGGGACTGTCGGCTTACTGACTAAGATGAAATTCGAGCATTAGTTGGTCTTCTTTTATTTGCTGGAGTTAGGAGACAAAGGCTGGAAGAAATATGCAAACTTGATAATCCAGAAACTTCATCATCTGGTAATCATCAAATAGGTCATTGTTCACATTGTTCGTCAAAAAAAAAAAAAAAAAAAACCGAAAAACACGATACAACTGCATGAAATGCAAAAAATATTTTTGTCTCGACCATGCAATTATGTTATGTTCTGATTGCTACACAAATGATAGGTGTCGTCTGCTCTTGTTAAGTGCCCGGCCCATCTTAATCTATTCACTTTAATCTACGTTATTATATTGGTCCCTTTGTGTAGTCTTTCAAGTAGTGGTTGTGTCTCCTTTTCCATACTCCATTTTCGCGTACGCCTCCAAAAATGGTTCGAAGAACTTTTCTTTCATAGATATTTATTTTATTTTCATCTGCCTTAGACAGTGTTCATGTTTCACTGGCGTACATTAAAACTGGTGCAATCAGCGTTTGGTATATAGACACTTTTGTATTTCTGTCGAGCTTCTTGCTTGTCAGGAATTTATTTAGACGGAAGTACTGTCTATTTGCAGCAAAAAGTCGTTGATCTATTTCATTTCATTTTTGTTCTCGTTGTTTATATTTACACCCAGGTACGTGAAGTCTGCAACTACTTCAAAGTTGTATTCCCCGAAGGTAACATTTTGGCCAAGTCTATAGCTCATTGCGTCAGATGTTGTGAACATCATTACTTTGGTCTTTCTTTCATTAATTATTAGACCCATTTTTCTCGCATTCTCTTCGATGCTGTCGAAGGCTTCCTTGAGGTCTGTTATTGATGTCGACATGATGTTTATGTCGTCGGCATGTGCTAATAATTGCACCGATTTGTAAAAGATGGTGCCTTTGACGTTTACTTTGGAGTCTCTGATGACTTTTTCTAGTGCCAGGTTAAAAAGGAGGCAAGAGAGGCCATCTCCTTGACGGACACCAAAGTGAGTTTCGAACTCACGGAAGTTTTCATTCCTAACTCTCACAACATTTTTTACTTTTGTGATGGTAGCTTTTGTTAGTCTTATTAGCTTCGTTGGGATAGAACATTCTTTCATCGCCGCAATTAGTCCATCTCTCCTGATTCTATCATATGCTGTTTTTAAGTCAATAAAAAGGTGTAATGTCGTGACATTGTTTTCTCGAGTTTTCTCTAAGATCTGTTTGACAATGAAGATTTGGTCGATCGTCGATTTGCCAGCTCTAAATCCAGCTTGGTAGTCACCTACTATCTGGTCTGCAAATGGTTGGAGTTTATTGCGTAGTAAACTAGAGAAGACTTTATATATTGTGTTTAACAGGGTGATCGGGCGATAGTTCTCACATGACAATTTATCGCCTTTTTTATGGATCGGACATATGACTCCTAGTTCAAAATTTTCTGGTAGTACATCGTCGTCCCATATTTTTATCATTAATTTATAAATTTCTCTCAGATTTCCGTCACCCATGTTTTTTATCACTTCTGCCGGAATTTCGTCAGTGCATGTTGCCTTATTATTCTTTAGATCTTCAACTGTCGTTATTGTCTGCTAGGACCCTATCATTTATTATTTCCTATTGCAAAAACGGATTATTTACAGTTTTGTCGAAGTGTTCTACCCATCTGGTTAGAATTTCTCCTTTTTCTGTGAGTAGATTGCCGTCTCTATCTTTGCAGTAGTACGTTCTTGGGTTAAAGCCGTCTTTGCCCGTGTTGATAGTTTTGTAAAAGCATCTTGTCGCATGCCTATTATAAGAATTTTGGGCGTCTTCTAAAATAAGATCGTTGAATTGTTTTTTCTTGGCATTGTGTAGACGTTTTTCTTCACGGCGTAGCTCTTTATATTTCTCATTTGATGCTCTGGTTTTTCTCTGGATCATTAGTTGGTAGGCTTCATTTTTCTTGTCTGTTGCTTCTTTACAATCATTGTCGAACCATTGATTACGTTTCTTCTTTGGCGCGTGTCCTAGTACTTCAGTAGCTACTTTCATTATTAATTCTCGTTGTTTATTCCATCTTTCCGATATATTTTCTATGGTTGTTGTTCCTCTAGGGTCCGTTTCTAGTGACGTTTTGAATTCATTGCACTTTTCATCATTCTTTAGTTTGTCTATGTTTAGTTTTTTAAACTTACAGTTTGATTCATTTTTTGAGTCTGCTATGCGAGTTCTTATTCTTGCGCCTACTAGGAAGTGATCGGAGTCGATGTTAGCTCCGCAGTATGTCCTTACATGCATCAGGCTTGACATATGTCGTGAATCTATTAGTATATGATCTAGTATACTCTTTCTTTCGAAATATGTGCTACCGATTATTAGGCGTGTAAACTATATGCTCCAGTTTGTCTTCTTTATCTTGGTTGTCGGCCCACTTTGGCGTTTAGGTCTCCAATTATAATTTTTTGATCATGTTTCGGGCACTTATTATACTCTCTTTCTAAGATATCGTAGAATTTATCCTTTTCCTCGTCTGTCTTGATTTAATGCGCATAGTGCACATCCGATCGTTCTCTGCTTTAAAGTTGATTACTTGTGATCGGGCTCTGCCCTGCACCAGGAAACCTGTGCGGCACAGTATATGAAGTTTATGATGTCCATTAAAATATAAATCTGCATTCTTTTTATGGACTATGCCACTTCCAGTCCATCTTACTTCTTGCATAGCCACTATATCCGCTTTATATGGCATTATAGTTACGGTGAATTGGTCTAGTGCTTTGCTTTTATACAAAGATCGCACATTCCATGTGAATAATTTTAAATCGTAGTAAAAAGTATTTAAATAACAATAATATAGATGAGATCAAATCTCAGTCTGAGAGACCGTGCGCGAGTACACGAAGGTTAAGTGAATGCAAATCCTAAACAATAAAACAAATGAAAGGAAAGTATGCATATTTTTTTTATTAAATACAATTCAATTTCAGGTGGTTGGTGTTTTTAAAACGGAATTAGTTTTGTGAACATATTAATTTTTCATAAAAGATATAAAATCTTCGGGCACATTGAAGATTATTTTTCTTTCCGTATTTTAATTTTATTAGAATGAAAATGATATTATATAATTTATATATTACAATACAATGTTTTGTTAGTTTTCATCATTTAACCAATTTATTATTTAATTAATTATTATATTATACTGCATTTTGTTATTATTAGATTAAATTATTTATTATTATATTTTATTTTATTACAAGTTACTTTGAAGCTATTTGATTTTATGTAATGGTTGATTCATGTTGACAATGAATTGTTTAATTTTTGGTATTCAACCATTTGCATTTCTTCACTTTTCATAGAGAAATAGGAAATTCAATTGAGTTTAAAGCAAACACATCAGATTATTTTTAGAAGGTGATCAACTCGTCTACAGTACTGTACAATAATTTATTCACATCGATTTACTATAAAAATATTAATTCTGAGTAGCATTGAAGCTTCTAAATAATGAATAGTAAAGGGTGTTGTTTTTAGAGGTTCACAACTTTAAATTAAAATAAAACAAAGCACAATATTTTTAATATTAATTAAACTGGTTTTATTGGATATATAATTTTATGACATTAATGTTTTAATATGATTTTGGTCATGTGGCCGCCACGGCTGGCGCGTACGAGGATGAATATGGAAGTCAATTTTTCACACACTTTTCGCAGCATTTGCGGCCGTATTTCGAAAATAACTCTTCGATTGTTGATTTCCAGGTGTTCAATTGTCTCTGGTTTATCGGCGTAGGCAAGTGACTTTACATGACCCCAAAGAAAATAATCCAATGGGGTTAAATCGCACGATCTTGGTGGCTAATTCGCGTCTCTTCTTCGGGAAATTACTCGATTATTAAACTACATTATCAAGTTTTTAATAATGAAATGAACGTTGTTCACTCATGTAGCGATCCATTTCAACTAACCCGAAGGTATGGGATGAAATGCCAAACCAAACTAAACAAAAGGCAACTATCAGCCGATTTGGTTGTCAAATAAAGCGGTGTTTCCAACTCAAAGTTATATAACAAGAACCAAAGAAAATACAAGAAGCAGCAAAGCATAAACAACAAAAAAAAAAACGTACGCATCTTTTTGTGCTTGGTCTTACAGTGGTTTAGTAAAAAATATTGTCTTATGGATATTACGACTCTGCATACCAATGAAAAAACCCCATATCTCCTTAATTAAATTCCGGTTTAGTAATTTTAATTATGTACCACTAATCGCTCGTAAATTCGAACGTCACGCATTTTATTTGTAATTTTTGCTGAGAAAAATTCCCAGTCCTACGTAGAAGTGATCACACGTCTCACAATCTCTTATTGACTGCGGAGAAATTCAAAATCCCTTAACATTCGACTTTGCTCTGCTTCAAATCGAAGGCACTTATGAGCAAACTGTTTTGTATTTTGTTTTTTCGACGATCGAAGTGTGCTGTTCTTTCAAAGTATAAGATTTGTTGTAGTTGAACGAAAGTAGTGTACATAAATTTAGTTAAAAATTTGATGTGCTCATAAAAAATCTAACAAAGAAAATACGAGAATAATCTAAAGATACATTTTATATAAAATATTGTTCGTATATTATTATAAAAATTTTGTTGTTGACTTAAAAAAAAATGGTCTCACCGCCATCAAGGCCACGCACAGATGTTGGCTCTCTTTCGGACAGATCAAATTCGTCGACATCATCAAACAATGCTAGCGAGTCCGGAGATGCTGTAAATAATCAGCAGACTATAGAACTTTGCTCTGAAATCACGGATTTACGTTTGAATCTGGAGGACTTAAAAAAGAAGCGCGACTTCTATTTTTCAAAGTTGCGCAGCATAGAAGTTCTTTGCCAAGAAGCTGAAGAGGGCTCAATTTCACAACCTTTCGTTACAAAAATATTCGATATCTTATATGCGCCTGGGGATGGATTTGCTGCTCCACAGGAGGAAGAAGAGTATTAAAAAATGAAAAAGCCCAACGATGTTTACCACCACCATCACATCATTATTATCAAAAATTAACAACACCAGCAGCTGAGAACAATAACAAAATTATATTTAACTTAAATAAAAAAAAAATATTTCTTCTATTCGACACCTATTTATTTCTAATTCTCCAAATATGTTGCAGGGAATAGAATCAGCATACATTCTTCGTCGCACCGCTTCGAAACGAGGGCACTCATGTACAAGGTGATATCCGATATCTCTACAGAGTACCACAGTACGTGTCCACAGCTTGCCCAAACATGAGCATATACTGTAGCATTGCGTTGCGAATTGAGTAAATTCGAATCCCACATCCCCGGAACGACGCTTAAGACAATCTGGGATGAGCTGGTATATTCTCCGTGGCTCTGCCCTACTCCACCTCTGAACCTAATATCGTCAATGTTTGCTGTCTGAGAAGATGCTCGCGCGAGGTATATGTCCTTAGCAGCCAGAGCTTTCAAATCTATTGGAAGTCTTCTTGCAGGTACACCCGCCGCATCATCTCCAACTATTCGATACGCTCTACAGATCCTCAGGTCAGCAATCCTGTAAGCAGTCTTTATATCGCGATTGTAGGAATAGGTTTCCAGTGCCCTGGCATAATAAAATATATTTGCTGACCATAAGGAAATTTACGTTGGCTTAGAAAAACATGACATTTAAAAAATATTACGATCTTCTATTAAGGAAATCGTTTGGGGTGAAGTCTTTTCAAACGACGGTGGGTTGTGTTGTATGTAAGACATCTTGCCAGAGGATTGGGGTGCTTTAGCAACCGATCATTGTATCGGCTGCTAAAAAAATGTATCCTCAATCACCGTAGTCATCTTAAGGTCACGGTGTAGTATGCTACTTTTTGATGATATATGGTGCCTCAGTCCCCCATATTTCAATGCCTTATCGCCAAACTGGGGCCACAACTTGTTTATAAATCGTCAACTTGATCTTTAGTGACAATTTACTTTTCGCTCGCAGTAGCCAGTCTAATTTCTGCATTTTTTGACAACAACATGCAGTGACTCTCTTCACATGGGTGCACCAAGTAAGGTGTTTGTCCAGGATCAGACCTAGGTATCGAATGTGATCCACCTGAGGAATGAATCTAGAGTCATGCGAAATAACTGGACAAGCACCACGCCTCAATGTGAACGTACAGTTAACGGATTTGAGGGAATTTATACCAATGTTCCATCGCTTGGCCCATGTTTCAAACCGCTGTAAATAGCTTTGGGTAATTTCCGCTGCTTCAATGGGAGAAGTTGAGTTCGCGAGTATGGCGGTGTCATCTGCATAAGTTGCTACCAACAAATTATCATTTTCCGGCATTGGCATGTTCCCCGTGAATAGAGTGTAAAGAGCTGGCGCAAGAACACTGCCCTGCGGTACACAAGCCTTGATGCGCTTTATGCCAGAGTCTGTATCACGAACTCTTACGAGGCTCTAACCGTCAAGTAGCTCTTGAGCAGGAGATATTGCTTACCTTGAAGAAGCCTTATCAGTTTGTATAGTAGTCCCTCTATCCATACCCTGTCGAAGGCTTGCATGACGTCCAAAAACACAGCAGAGCAATACATTTTTGTTTCAAACGCACTTAGAATGTGGTGGACAATGCAATTGTTCTGGTGTACCATGTTGAGCTCTAAATCCAAACTGATGGTTCGGGATGGCATTCTGGACGCCCCCACCTCCAACAATCTACACAAAAATATTCTCTCGAATATTTTGGAGAATGTCGGAAGTAGGCTTAGCGGTCTGTATGACGCGACTAGGTTCTCAGGCCTACCAGGTTTCGGGATCATAATTACTACAGCACACTTCCACTGGCAGGGGAAATGGCAAACCCTCATCATGACATTGAACAGCATCACGAGGAACAACACTCCTTTGTAGGGAAGGGACTTGGCCACCTTCGAGTCAATCTTGTCAAAACCAGGGGAATTTTTAATTTGTAAGTTTTTGATGCGCAGTTCGACTTCTGCAGGAGTGACGTATCTGATGGGACTTACATCCAGTACATTCCCCGAGATGGCGATGCACTACAGTATATACATTTTTTTCTTTCTGTGTTCTGTATCTTTATCATAATCAACTATTCTATAATCTCCACTACTTTATTAATTTTGACTCACCCATTTTAACCTACATAAATACATAAAATATACATGCATGTACTATGTATTTATGTATGAGCTATGGTTATAAATGTGGATCAAAAGAAACCAAACGAAATGAAACCAAAACTATTCGTTTATATTCATCATTCTCTGAATTGTTCTTGGAAGCTTCGGGCGCGTTGAGAGATTGAAAGACAGTCAGGAAGGCCCTAAAGTGGAGATGTGCCTGACATTTGTTGATGTATTAAAGTAAACGTTCATCTTTATAACAACATAAATACATGTATATATTGATGTAGAAGTGTGTATCGTGTCTGTGTGTGTGTGTGTACTTTGGTGTTCATGTTCGTCTGGCAGATTACACTTTATGCTTTTGTTGACTTTATCCAGTGGAAGTGTGTGTGTCGCACATGTTTGTAACTTCTTTGACTTCAACTTGAGTTGCGTTTTCGTTTTTATCTGGTTCTCTGGCTTTAGTCCCCTCGAACCTCTATGATAGTCTCGCCCCTGTACCACTATGACAACATGCCTGTGACGATGAAGCAATCTGCTTACAGGATATCATCATCATGAGGCGTGCAGCTGTGCGAGTTTTAATAATTTTTTCTTTTCAAACATTTTAACTAAAACAAAAGCGCACAATGCAAGTTAAAAAAACAAAATAAGAAAAATGAATGAAAAATTCTGAAAAAAAAAAAAAATAATAAATAAATAAAAGAAAGAACAGAAAATAAAGAAACAGTAAAGAAATGATGAGCAAAAGCTTGACTTGAACTTCTCACTCTTAAATGCGCTGGGTGAGGGTGAGGGTGAAGGTGAAGGTGAGATTGGAGAGAAAAGATTGCTCCTGGCGTGGGTGGTGTAGTTAGTGGATAGCACGCGCGCTCTTGTTGCGATTGCTTGGTTGAACGCACGGATGTGTTGTCCTTTATGGAAAAGTTTCTTATATTTCTTTTCTTTTGGTTTTTTTTTTCATACGTACAACTTTCACTAAAGATTGTTATACACGAACTGCTAACCACTGACGATTCCTCGCACCAACTTTTCTTTCGTTAGCTCAGCTCAGCCCCTCTTCCATCCCTCAGTTGAGTTAAGTTTAGTCACAGAAATTACATGTCAGCTAAGGAAGTGCGTATGTACCTTAAAGGAAAGTTTCTTTATTTAAAAAAAAAATTAAAGGCAAAAGTTACTCTTTACAGCATGGAGAATTTTTCTCCATTACATTTTTCATGTTTATCCTATCCTTAATACAATCGTGTGTATGTCGCTTGTGGCACCCATCATTCTCAATGTTTTGGAATGTATACTACTACTATCTCACTGTCTGACTGTCTGTATTGCTGGATGTCTGTCTTGTGTTCGTTATATCCTTGTATTACTTTTGAGCTGCGTGTTAAGATTATCCGCTTATGGCTTAAATTGTAGCCGCTTTTACTTACCATATACTTTTGTCACGGGTTCTTAGTTCCCCCAACAACAATTTAAACAAAAAACCACAAGAAATTTCGATAAATGGATCAGTAGTACGTTCATCAATTACTTAAAACGGATATTAAACATTATGGTATTTTCCATTAAATACTACAATGATTTAAAAAAAGATTTCATTTTTTTTATTATAAAAGTCTGTTAAAATTTTTCTATACATGTCACTTCACATTATCATCTTGGTAAAGCTCACTGTTTATTATGGCATCATGAAGTACTGAGTGACATTGTGGTAATCACATTCTCATCCTTATCGCGTTATTTTCTGCAATGTAACTGTCTGTATTAACACCGAAAAAATAAAATAAAATAATCAGGACATAATATTAATTTCAGTTCACTGAAATTTACATTCCTTTCGTTGCCCAATTTTTGGATATTATGTAGTATGTAGTATGTATATATTACATACTCGTGTTATTATGTTAATTGTTATTTCATGTCCTTTAGTATTTCAATATGTTGTGTAATGCAACACATAGTTTATATATATTAAAATGTTCGTATAACAGCTACATAAATCATATATTTGTCTGAGGACTGACAACTTTTCCAAGTAATCGAAAAACTGAAAATACATCACATTATCTATGTGATAGCTTAAAAACTAAGGGACGAAGCATAACTTTAAATATTTCCATATACATGTGTAGTTTGTAAGATAACATAAAGAGAAATTCATAATACCAGTCTGAAAATATACGTTATATGAAGGAGGTAATTCTGTTGGAAATGTCATATGTATATTATGATACGTAATGTGTACGATAAAGAGTGTGTTGAGTAAACCTGCAACATGTGACAACTTAGCTAAATACTAGAGATTGCTACCCAAATGCGAAATGTGACAATGTGTTTGTTTGAGTGACATAAAACCAAACAAGGCAATGTGTAGCAAACTTTAGCATAGTGACTCCGTTGTTTTGCATTCACTTCTTATCGGTATTCACAGATTTATTATGTTTATAAGTTAAAAAAGTTAGTTAAATTAAAAAAAAAAAAACCTGACTTACAAGATAAAACAATTTGCTACTTTATGCATCTCTCTCATTTCGTAAGCAAACTATAATTAGTGTAAGCAATAGTATAAGTAAATATATACCTAGGGTTAAGTGTGGGCAAGGCAAATCGGCATATCCTATTTGCCAGCCAACATTGACCTTTAATACTGAGTTATTGGCCTAACTCGAAACAGACAACCGTTTAATCGAGTCATTGGACTTTTATCACATTGCCGGTCTTACTGTCCTTGTGTCCAATCCTATCTGCTTGCTTATCCAACCATTCCCCAGTGCACCAAACGGCCGATCTAGCGGAACTAAATTAATATCGTCAAAAGTAAGGGAGTTATCCGTAAAGATATAATCAGCTCCCTATTACTTACTATTATATTTGGCTTGCCACCGACTTCACCCCGATCAGTAGATAGCACATACCAATAGTAATATTTTATTAAAATCATTTTCTTTTTTTTTTCAATTTTTAGTGTAGTGAGTTTTTGTGGTTTTTGAAGTTGAATGTTTTTTTTTTAAAGTTTGTTTATTTTTAAATTTTTAGTCTAAATTTCAGTAGGTAAGTAGTATAGTATTTAGTTAAGTACCAACACATGCACCATAATTTTTGTTTGCTTTACCAGCTCTTTAACTACTTCTTAGTTTTGTGCCAACCATCGAACTAACTACACTACTAAGACCAGCGGATTTTTTAACATACTTAAATATGGAAAAACTAAAACTAACTTAATGATAAACTATAGACTACTTACTAAGGGTAAAGCTTTGCTATGTAAATATGAATAATCGCGATAACTCTACCCCAGGGCCAGGTCCAAAATAAAAAACCCAAAAGATCTTGCACAAACGATTTTATATATATGGGTAGATAGATAAATTAGATGGCAATGTACTGAGTTATGAAAATTATGTAACTACTAGCTGTCCTGGCGGGCTTTGCTACGTCCCGTCAACATTTTATCAAAATTAGTTTTGCACGGCAATGACAGAAATAATGATATTTATGTTGTGATTCACAAATTTTGAATTTTTTTTAGTTGTCTTTGGAACAGCAATGAGTGCACACAGCGAATGTGCGGCGGCAAATACCATTAACTATATATATTTATGGTCTTTGGCGGCTGCAAGATACCTTGATCTGATATAATTTTAATTAGAAACTATTAATTAATTAATTTATATATAAAAATTAGTGTTTTAGATTGTTCGTACCGTTCGTTACCATTCATCTGATTGCATTGAAATTTTGAGAATACTACTGGGTTGAAGATAGGATAGTTTTGGTCCCGATATGTGTCCCCGTTCCCAAGATCTGGGATATTCAAATAACGCGAACTCCTAACAGTATACTACACAAAATTAACTAAAAGAGGAATTTAATTTTCTGATACTGAAACTGTGTTCTGCTTAGTGTTCCGTACCCGAAGAGTAAAAACGGCACCCTATTACTAAGCCTATGCTATCCGTCCGTCCGTCACATAGCTCTATCTCATGAACCTTAATAGATAGAAAGAAATTGTCATTATGTAATTCAATTGCAGCTGTAACGTCAAATAGTAAAAATAAAATAAAGTTACAAAAATAAAGGGGTTCCAATACAAAAAGCTTGTAACATTTGTTGCGGTGGAGAGTCCGTCCGTCACAAAGTTCTATCTCATAAACCGTATTAGGCAGACAGTTAAAACGCTATAACGATATATAATAAATTTTTTGGAAAATCCACCGGAAAAGTCAGAAAATCTCAATGAAGGACTAATTACAATATATAATAGCAGTCACTATTATCAAAATACATATTTGATTTAAGTTTCAAAATTACTTGGACGATGGTACGGAACTCTCCGTATGCGAGTCCGACTCACACTTGGCAGCCTTTTTTTACTTAAAGTGTAACAGAGAGAATATAGTGAAGGTAACAAAGGAAACAACCCGTGCGAAGCAGGTTCGGGTACGCTAGTTTTATATATTTTCAAATAAATAAATATATTTCAAATTTAATTAATTTTAACTGAATAAAATTTATATTTTAAATAATTAATAAATATGTACTTTAATAAAACCATTATACATTTTTTGAGTTAACACAATAGTTAATTTTTAATATTGTATTAACAAAATACTACAATATTTATTAATAATTTGAGGTTATTATTAAATACTATTTTTTTTAATAAAGATAATTTAATTAATTACGAAATCCTTAAATTTAGTTTTAATCATCAAAATCATTTGGATTCGATTTTGTTTGTCTATTCACAACAACGATTTCATCATAATGAAATGATTCATCCCCATCCACACATCCAATGTTTCTTCTAACACAAAAACGAAGAAGAACAGATTGGACGAAAATCAAAACGTTTTCACATTGGATCCAATGCAAAATCAGTGCCATCCACAGGTGCGATGGTTTCCGCTCTCTCAAAGAGACCGAAATTTGAAGAATTATTTGACATGTGGTTTCCTATCTTTATATGGAAAATATGATTCACTAATTTCGATTTTGTGGGTCGTTTTCGATGAAATAAACGCTATATATTACAGAAAGCTTGTTACAATACACCAGTGAAAATCGCAATTAAACCGTTTAAACCGTTTCAGAGATTAGCGTAAAAGGCGTTTATGATTTTATATATGTCTAGATTTTCAAACTTATGTTATATCGTATACATAACTGCTTACAATATAAAAAAATAAAAATATTATTTAATGAAGGAGGATATTTTATGAATGTTATTCAAGGATGCATTCTGATAAAAGTGGAAGGTAGATTATGATTATTAAAGCTGAGATCTAGTGTTGTATAATTTTGAGCAATCATCCAAAAGGTATTCGTTTAACTAAGAAGTTGTTCCCGCATATTGGACAGGGTGGACAATTTGTTCTTTTTAGGAAATGTTGATGAGTTACTTAGCTGTGCGCAGTTCTCAACCGGACAAAAGTAGAGCAAATATGACGGTGGCAAGAAGCAGAGAAATGGTTTGGAGTTTCGGCAGAATTAAATGTCTTATACCAATGAATATATGCATGCCATTAATTTAGTTCCATGTCCACATTTATACTCTTTACGCAGTAAATAGTATTTTAAGTTTGTTAGGAAGGTTGTAACACACAGAAGGAGACATCGGATACCCCATAAAGTATATATATTCTTGACTAGCGCGACGAGACGAGTTGATCTAGCCATGTCCGTCTGTACGTCAATCTATCTGTCTGACTGTCTGTATGTATGCAAACGTGTCCCTTAGATTTTGAGCTAGAGAGTTTCTTTTCACCATACACAATACAATTGTCGGAATCTGCCAAATCGAACCACAAGGGTAGGGTCCATCCAATGCAAACTCAGATCTATACATTATTAGAAAAGTTTTGTTGTTTTTTGTACTAACGAGTTGAATTGTAAACTATAAATGTCTGACCCATATCCACTAACCATGAAAATTTCAAGACCATTAGACTACTAGGAGGGGTACCTCCCATACAAAACATGAACTTAAAACAATAATCTGATTATTATAGATATAAAAGGTGCATGAAGCGTATTAGGCAAAGTTATTCTTATTTTTACTTGTTTTAATATTAATTCAGATGTAGCGCTTCACACCTGGGATAACCGAGAGACAAGGAGCTATTCCTGCTATATTATATTATAATTGAAGAAAATATCTAATTCCATCTAAATTTTTTTTAATTGCATTACATGTTGTTGTTGAAAAATCTAAACAAAAGAGAATGAAACATTTTTTGTAAGTTTGGAATCATAATTTTATAGTAAAAAACAAAATCGCTATTAGTGTCTGATTCTCCGCTTACCCCTTCTAAAAAACGCAATGGATTTTGACATGGATTTCACTTTTCATTTAGATAATGTTTTTCGGAAGGTTAGTATGTACAGGGCACACACACACAGAATTGATTCAATAATAAAAAGATATAATTTATAATGACTAATGATTCTAAGTACTCGTACATTACAGTGTACAATCGTCTCAATATTGACTAAGATACACATAACTCACGGAGAACCAGAGAATCCTCCATTGAACAAGAAGTTCGTCTTAGTCATGACAGGAATAGACATACGTAGATATAAAAGAGACAGAGAATTTTCCGAACGCATGTCCATGAGGACTCCTAATTTGTGGATTCTGCCATGAATTACGATTCTTCTATTGGAATAATGTATCCAAAAACCCGAGTTGCTTACAAAGAAATGTTGAATTTCAGGAAAATCTTCCTCCACTCGAACCAAAACACTCCCTATATATGCCACCCTGCGAAAACGACTATACTGTATTGTACGTATACAAGTTTCGTAGACACTCAAATTTTGTGTGGCATACTTTGCGGTACTCGCAATAACAATTTTTCACATTTACGACATTGAATTGAATGAATGTTCCCGTCATGTTGTCCCTGATGCTGACGTTTATTTAACAAACTCAGGCTTGAGTTCAATAAACGAAATCTCTAGTGAAATTTCAAATAAAAATAAAGAAAATAAGAAAACAAATAAGATCGTTTTTGTCGGGTTGGCTTAACTATTGAATGTCCTGTACTCCACACAAATGGATCTATCTATCTATTTATTTTGTCAGACTGAACATGCGTTTATGTAACCGAATCTCCCCTTTTTTTGGGAAATTGGTACTTTTGAATCTGTTAAAATGGTTTTAATTTGTGGGATGTTCTTCAAGGTCTTCCTTTGCACGGATTTTGTATACCCATACTCCTTTTAGCCATATATGAGCGTAGTGTATAAAGACACTGAAAACATACGAAAAATTGTAAAATTGAATGAAATGTATTTAGATAGAAATGAAAATATCACATGAGAAAAACAAGATTTATTTTTTTTTTTTTTTTGTTATAAGGAAAACTATTACCCGCCGATGAGTAAAACTGTAGTCAACAGAATAGATAAAAATAGGGGGAAAAAATAAACGATTAAAGTAGAGGGACGAAAATGGTAGATTAAGAGGATTAGTGTGTAAGGAAGAAAGCAAACCAGCAAAAAGCGCGGGCAAGTTAAAATGAAAAAAAAAAAAAAAAAAAACGTAATGAAATTTTGTACGATGCTCTGACATTTCAAAAAATTGCTTTTTAACCTTTGTATGTGAGTCGAAGAACTGACGGATAGATACACTAACTTGGCTGTCTCACAGTAGTTACATTGAATATGTCCTTCCTTTGTTTCTGTTTGGGTTGAGGCCAACGAACAAAAAAAAAAAATAAATAAAAAATCTGTAAACCACAAAAATCAAGTTTTTGAAAAATAAAACAACCTCTTAGGACTGTGACATGTTACAAAGTTGATGTTGTCTAACTTTCTCACTAATGTGAACAGTTGTTATCACTCTGTCTTGATGTTTGCAACGCTTAAAATCGTGCAACCCCATTAAGTATGTAGAGGAGTATCGATTGGGTATAGTTCATTCATATGTCTGTCCGTCCGTCCGTCCGTCCGTTTGTGTTTATAGTACAGGTTTCTGCTTTCAGATAAACATGTTTTATTGTCATACACATCAACATATATCAAAGTTATCGAAATTAGAGTTGTCTGATTATTGAAATTGAAAGGTATATAAGATTCGGTGAACTAAAGTTAATATTCTGTATTATTTTGTTTTTGGGCTAACATGTAGATTATTATTAGGTTGGTTGCTTTGCTTGCGTTATACATTTTCTCTAACAATAACAACCACTATTTACTCTACACATCTTGTATCTAGTGTATGTCTGTCTTTCTGTTCAATTGTCTTGTTTTTCAACTGCACGTGTGACAGGTGAGACGACGATAACAGCAACAACAGTCAGAATAATAAAAACAATAACAACACTTGTTAGAAATCCTTGACTTTTCCTGCACCTTGAAACGTAAGTAGTACAATATAGCCAAATAAATGAAAATGTTGTTGCCAAAGAAATACTATTGTCTAAAAACGAAATTGTATTGAATCTCAGTTGTCGTGGCCGATTGGTGGATTTTACATTTATATGTTGGTGCTGTGGTTGTAGTACTTGTTGGGCTCTCTAATGTCGAATGGTGGTAAGCGTCATTCACTCTTTGAATAAGAGAAGATGACGATACAACTTCCCGGTCTATATGATGTTAAAAGTTTTGTTTCTAACAAACCAATTACTCGTACCATGTTTTTTAGTTGGCAAAAGAATACACCGAACTTATAAACACTGAAAATAACATTCAAACATATCAAATTAAATATCAAACCAAAATTTATTTTAAGATTTAATGAATTACAAAAGACAATTCGATTGTTTTTTACTTGACTTTTTTTTGAATTATATGTTGTTTTATCTATAAACAAGAGAACAAGATATGGATTACTAGGGAAACCCAACTGCAAAGGCCTAGACAGCCTTGGAAACTAGTCACCTAATCTCTTCTCAGGCATCACGATGGACTGCAACTTACCGGGTGAACTCAACCTTAAGTCAAATGGCATGATCTGTCTGAGTGTCTCGTAGTGTCAATGTTAAGAAATCCGCAGTCTTTGAGATGTTGTTTTGAAATTTTGTTAATGTTATCGTACCATAATTCGATACAAAATAATCCCTCAACTTTAATCTCAGTGTATTTGTGTTCTCATACAACTTTTTCTGGCGTTGATTTGAAATAAACCGAAATGTACTACGAGTGCGTATACGGTAAGTTTAAGTTACTTTTTCATACATACAACAGTAATACAATATTTTCTTACTTGTTCACTTTTCCTTTTTATTTTTTTCTATTTCTTTTTTTTTTTTTATTATTTTTCTTGCATCACAGGAGTTTGTCCTTTTTGGGTTGAATGAATTGTTCTATTCTAGAATGGTTTCACTGGGTTTGGTGGTGATGTTCATTCATTTTTGGTTGGTGTTTCGCATATGTTTGTGCCATGTTCAAAAGTTTGGCAGATGTCGTTCTTCTAAAAGTTGCAAGTGGCGACGACGACGACGACGATGGTTGGTGGCACCTTGTTATACTTTATTTGATCATATGGCAAACAGTTGACAATGTGCGCGACGCGTCTCTGGAACAAGAAAAGAAGCACAATAGATTGAGATGAAGACAATCATAATGATGATGATGATGATGATGTTGATGATGACGTAGGTGGTATGATAGACATGGACAAAGATGAATTCATGCCAATTTTTTATATTTTCACACAAATTAAAAAAACAACAAAATTGAAAAAGAAGATGTCTGTTGGAATATGTACTACAGATAAAGATATTGAGTATGACAATCCAAAATCAAAATGTATAAAATAAAATATTGATAGAAGAGATTTAAAGAGATTTATGAATATATATTGTAAATATATAGAGTATGACAAGATGCAACAGACAAACAAATTCGCCAGATTCATAAGATTAACAGCTTTGGACCGTGATGCCTTTCGATCTGAATGCCGACTATGACACCTGCTTAGTGAAACTGCAGAGACTATTGCATAAGTCCAATTTTACAAAAGTAATTCTAAGCACACCTTACATTCCAGTCAAGCATAACATCTTAGTATTGGACTATCCATCTTAATCACCATATGTCTTTTTTTTTGTTCCTCCCCTAAGGTCAAATCTGCATTAAAAGGAAACTGTGAAAAAAGAAACTTGTAGATGAAGTTTTCCAAAACTCCTTCTAACTGTAGAAGCATTTCAAATGGAGTTTTGTGTATCAGATACATGAATGAGGGGCGTATATTCAAAAGGAAAATGATATATGCACACCTCAGTACCTTATCATAAAATGAAAGACAATGAGAGACAAGAATAAAGAAAAAAAAAAAAAAAAAACAATAGATTCAAGAAAGAGGTATAATAATTGTGATCTGATATTAGATTATATTATGGGTAGAGTTATAGCTAGTCACCTTGTCACTGCGGTCTCAATTGGGCCTATTGTAACAACCCCCATAATTATAGTTCTTCTGATATTATCCGGAATTCTGCAATTTCAGTTGGCTCTAGGTATTATATTCAATCTATATTGGTGCGATTTACTTTGAAGTCATCAGCCGAGTTATATTTTTTGTGAAACTCCAAGGCAGCCCGCAAAATGTTTCTGTGTCAATGAACACGTTTCCAAATTCTTAGCTGGTGAGTTCATCTATCTCTTCGTTCGAAGTGATATTAAGACAAAAAAATTCAGTAAAATAACGATATAAACTCGTATTTAAAGGTAATTAGCTGGAAATTGATGGGAGCCATTGTTTTGACATTGTACAAATCAGGAGTCTAGATGTGTCCGGTGTTGGCGTCTCAAAATATTCAAGATCAAAGGTCACGAAAATCTTGTTATTGGTAAAAGACAATAAATGTTTCGATAAAAGTTTTAGAGCATAAAATTCTCTACAAATTTGGTCTTTGCCATTTTTTTGGACAGTTCACCGTTCTAGAAATATAGAGCGAAGAGTTGGAAGAAAAAAGGAGTAAATGGGCGCTACTTTTACACATTTTGGTATGTAGGAAGCAAATGAATGAATAGTAAATTATGAAAATAATACCAGGTATTCCATAGACCATTACCAAAAGATCCTCAAAGTTTTTTTAGTGACAAATAAAATAAGTAAGGATATATGCATTTACCTAATTATGTACATTTTGTTCAACATAATCAATTTTTTTTTATTTTGGTCTAAAATCCTTGGTTTTCTATATCAATACACAAAGCACAGGCATATTTCTATTGATTTGGCATTCACAAAATCATCTAAAACTGCGTAGGTTTCTACCAATTTTTGTTTTATTTTATTTGAAGTGAAAACATCTTTGAGATTCCATCACTAAAAACCCATGACCACTGTTACCACTGTTTCCAACAATTTGTGTGCAATTGTGGTTGTGAATGATTGGTCAGGCGACATAGAGAAGCAGTGAGTTGTGTATAGTATATTAGTTTACATCGTGTTTGGGCTATTACCAAAATTACCGAGAGCAATGTTGAGAAAACACAATTAAATGAAAGGCAACTTTTTCTTGCGTACTGTTACAGAACGAACGAAATCATTGTTTGCATGTTGCTGTGTGTGTGTTCTTATTATTATAAAAATTTTAAAGAACTTACTTTTCATCATTATTTTTATTGTATACATCATTACCATCATTAATTTCAACAGTCCTTAAATTTTTTATATTTTCAATCATTTCATTATATTCTAAAAAGGCTAAATTAGGTTTATGCTAACCTGAACCCGGCAAACTTCGTTCCGCTTCAGAATTAAGGAATCTTGTCTTAACTTATTACAACAATAAGATTTATTAACAATACTCGCATAAAATATACAAATTGACCGTCAACCTTTATATTATTTTTATTTTGCTTGTGTATTTCTTCACTTCTTCACTTCTTCTCTTTGCCTTCTTTGAAGAATGATCACTGTTCTACTTTGTGTATGCCTTATGCTAGGCCATGCTACTAAGAGAATTTTCAAAAATAATGAATTGCTCTAAGTTACAAAGCTACAATTTAAACATAATCTATTTGTAGTTTTTTATAGATTTCGCAGATTATTTTTTTTAGCTAATTCTGCTATTTGGGTCGGATTCGAATCCAAAAAATCATATATCATTAAAATCGGTCCATCCGTTCTTGAATTATAAATGGTGTAACACACACGACATTTTTTTTTATAATATATTGTAGTTAAGTTAGTGACTGAAGAAATTGAAAAAAAATCTCCCCTCTCTTCTACTGGTTATTCCCAACGCTGATACTTCTCAATTGTTCTCTGAGCCTCTTTTACTTAAATCCAAAAAACTATAATACAATTAATGTCAATTTAAGTTTTAAAAGATTCCTCTCACTAATACACTTCCTTAGCCATTTATATGCATGCGTATGTATATAGATATGATGATGGCGATGGTGATGGTCCCAATGAAACAAGAATAATTGTCTATTAATTCAATTAAACCAAAACACAAAAGAAGAAAGTTTTGTCTTTCTTATGAAATAAAAACTAAAATAAAGCAACAAGATGCAAGATAGAAGAATCATAATACTATAAGATGAAATACATATGTGCATATATATATGGCAGACAGCATATATATATATATATATATTTAACTTACGTATATATTAGGTGCTCGTAGGAACAACAATAAGAACAATAACAATACATATTAGTGCATCAAAGAAGAAGTGTCATTTGAAGCTGTCTGCCTGCAGTATGCCTTTGCTTACCTGCCAGCGTGCTATTTTCCTGATGTCAGCCTGACACAGCATTTTAAGCAATTTATTATTGAACTGGACTTGATGAAGTGCCAGTTAGGTAAGAAGAGAGAAATTGGGGAGAGGCAAGGGTAGTATGTGTCTGTTGTTTTAACGCAGCAGGAGCAGCAACAGCATTATCAGTAGCAGAAACAGCATCAGGTGGTTTGAGTTTATTGCATTTGACTAACATCAAAGAGAAAGAATGTTTTTATTTTTTGTATTGAAAGATTGTCGGAATGTCATTATGATGATGCTGATACTGATACTGATGCCTGTAAAAGTAAGTAGCACACGCACACATACTCCAACACTCTAACAATCAACACATGAAAGTTTGCTGACTCTGACTATCATTGAATTGGCAATAAATGTGCAAATAGATGGATATGTAATTGTGTGTGTGGTGTGTGTGTGTGTATGTGTGCTTGTGTATCTGAGTGTGTGCAATATTGCATATTACTCGCACTTAAATTCAATTAAGCACAAAAGGCTCTTTTACGCTTCGTTCATTGCTTTTGCTCCTTACTTTTTTGTTTTCATTCAGTAGTATATACTCTGTGTGATGCTTCCTTCTTCACATTTGCTCTTTCCTTCCCTTTCTTATTTCCTTGTGTCTTTCAATATATATTCTTACACTTGATTTGCTTTTGCATTTTCTGTTGCTGCCTTTGATTGGTTCTCAACCAACTACCTTAACCAATGTGTGCATTCATGATTATGTAAGTATCTACATATGTGCATCTGTATGTGTAATACGTGTGTATATATGTGCCATGGTTCATTCACTCACATGATCATTCGTTTGCTCTTACTTTGTATATACAAATATACGTAAGTATCTTTGTATGCGAGTATCATCATCATCGCCATCGTTGTTTGTCATCGTATGTTCGTTCTATCTATCTCTGAGTAAGTGTGAAAGTGAGCGCGTGTGTGTGTGTGTGTATGTGTGTGTGTGTGTGTGTGTGTAGAGCTTTAATTTTATTTACACGCTTTTAAGTTTCATTGCTTCTAAGTATTACGCTTCTTTTGCCATTTTCCTGTTTGCTAACTCGTACTAGTCGTAGTAGTATCTCTATATGTTTGTATCTCGTATCTATTTATGTATCTATAACTATGCGCTTCGCTCTATTCCTACTGTTGGTGTTGCGTCTGAGTAACTCAAAGTTGCTGTCAACTTGATGCTGCTGCGTGTTTTTCTTTAAGTCTGTTGTAGCCACCATTGTAGTTTTTTGTTGGTGCTCCTGTTGTTCTCTAAAGTCCTGCTGCAACCAAAGACTCTTCATCCTCATCCTCATCCTCATCCCCATCATCATCTTCATCCTCATCATTTTCTTTCGTAAAACTACGATGTTGACGAGAAGAAGAATGATGACGACAACGAAGACTAATTCCATTAGAGCAGCTCTAACTTGATTTTCAATTGACTCCTCATTTAAAGCGAGTTTATGGGGCCATTCTCACATTGTGCGAACAACAACGGGGAAGGCTATGACTATGGTGGTGGCTGGCAGTGCACTGAATTGAATACACACATTTTGAAACATAGATAAAGATATTGTACTATGATTTTGTTGGTGCGCACGTTGTGTCAGCAATCAACATGTTCAATTGAGCATATCCTGCAAGCCTTGGTGTTCTTTGCCATGCCATGACATGGCATGCCATGGTTGGTAATGGTTAACGTTACAGAACCACTCATTCTTGACTGACTTACTTTCTCTTATTTTAAGTTCATGTTCATGAAAACAAAAATCAAGAAACATACGCCTTAGATTGATGCTAATTTTATTCGAATTCCTTTTTGGTTCTAGTAGTTTTAGTTTCATTTATTTTTATTTATACATTTTTTGTTACTCTTCACGCAGTGAATATTATTAGGAGTTTGTCATGAAGTTTGTAACACACATAGGGATACATCGGAGACCCCCATAAAGTGTATAAATATTTTTGATTAGCGCAACGAGTTGATTTAGCCATGTCCGTCCGGCTGTATGTATGCAAACTAGTCCCTCAGTTTTTGAGCTAGAAAGCTGAAATTTTGACCCGCACGCCGTACATTTGTCGGAATCAACCGAATCGGACCACTCCAAACCGTACCAGATCCAAATTAATGCTTTTATTAGAAAAACTTTTTTGTTTTTTGTACTGTCGACTTGAAATTTGGACACCACAAGTATGTAACACGAACCATGCAAATTTAAAGACTCTCGGACAACTATGAAGGGCGTGCGGGGTACCATGTACCATGAGTTAAACATTTCGCAGTCCAAGTTTTCGTTTCTGTTTTGAACCATATTCGTAGTTTCGTCATTTTCGTTTTTTATTGGTTTTTGACGTGCTGGGGCATTCAGGGGAGGTATAGTCATTTATTGGCAAATGCAAAATGACTGATAATGTTAGCTTCTGCCGGATTACCTGTAAAAACGTACATATTATATTTAAAACATTTTATATTTAGATGTTACACGTGATAGGGAAACATTCAATTGACAGTGTGAAAAGTATTGAGTAGTTAACTCAACTCCAGCAACTTTTAAAGTTTAACCTTGTGCTTTATTAATAGTCATTCCAACAAACTCATTCGCAGATTTGCCAACTTACTTAGGGTTAGAATAAAAGTCAGAGTCGGAAGTTAGCAAGCCTGGAGATATGATAATACATATGACATATGAAGACAATTGAAATAACAACCATTATTCGTAAAACTTAAATGAATTATATACCTAAAACCTTCCTCATAAATCACTCCGTTCATTGGTGAAAACCGTATGAAAATTCATTCGGAAGTTTTTGAGATTAATGCGATCAGACAAACAGACAGACGTGCCACGGGACTTTGTTTTATAATATGAGAATTACAAGTCAATTGACGATCCAAATGCATACATACTATTGCTGACTTGCATATAATCTTAAAGAAAAATAATTCATTTGTCATAGTTCATGAGATTTCTCATATAAATAAATTATTATAGATTCAAATCAATGGAAAGAATTGTTTTTATTTTTTTATATTTTATAATTTTTTTTTTTTTTTTTGTTATTCATGTTCATTTCTACGATAATTCATGTATTCATTCATTCATTCATTATGCATTATTTGTGCTTGAAAATTACGCATACGTTGTATCATATCCGTCCATATTTCCGGTTTGGCGTTTTCCAGTGTATTGAAGTCCTAGTTGTTGTTACATTTTATTGTTGTTATTCTCCTCTTGCGTTTAAATTGTACACACGAGTGTCTTTTTGGCTTTCCGTCTGCATCTTCTTTCCAACCTTTTTATACTTTCTAGTGTTGGTTGTGCTTATTTGTCATTTATATCTATAGTTGGTTTCACTGTCGCTTGTCATTTTCTTTGCCACTAGGCCAGAATAAAGTACACAGTACTACAATATTTGAGTATGTGTATATATATGTGTGTGTGTATAGTCAATGCCCTACAACTGTCCTACTAGAAAGTCCTATTAAGTTCAGTTCATTTAAGTTCAGTAGAGTTCAACGATGCCCTGCATTCGTTATGTTATGTCATTTTATTGTAGTATAACCTTTTCCTCCTATTGACTTTTTTCCATCTCCTCATTTCTTGATTCTTTTTTCTTTAACTTTTCGTCTGCTTTTACCATTTGCTTCGTTTTCATCTTCTTTTATTTCTTACTGGGTTTCCTTCATTTATTATTAAAATCACTTTCGTTGCAATGTGGTTTCCAAATCGAGTCGAGTCGAGTCGATTCGATTCGAGTCGTGAGTCCTGTCGATTTCTTTTTATTGCCATTTTTCGTCGTCATCATTTTCCATTCCATTCTTTGCTAGCATCCGTTTTGGCCATTTTAGTTTTATATTTGTTACCGTTGTCAAGCTATGCATTTGTGACACTAAAATATACTGGCAGCAAGAAATAGAAGAGACCTTTGGTATGTGGTATAGTGTACTTTTTACCGATATTTAATGCTATTTTCTTCTTATTACTACATGCGTTACTATTGTATTTGCGTCATTTGAGTCAAATGAGAGAAAGTTAAAGTTAACATGACCCTAACCAGGATGTGTTTGGACTTCCAATTTCAACTTTTATTGAAGAACTAGTTGTACCGACGTGCTTTGCTAGCTACGCCCCGGCATAATTTTAGAAACTCAGCTATGCGTAGGAATGAATGATATTTATTTTATTTTGTTGTGACTCACAATTCAAAAATAAATCTTTGACAAAGACTACTTAATTGATTTGGAAATATCTCTCCAAGTTTTATATGCAAAATTTGATCCACTAAACGCTTTATGTTACAAGAAGCTTGCTACAATACAACAGTGAAAATTGCATTTAAATTGGTTATCCGTTTCTGAGATTAGCGTGCATAGACAAAAAGAAGCTTACGATTTTATATATGTATAGACTAATACTAATCTAATCTAATCTAATTCTATGCGTTTCGGCTTTCCTTTTGAAACAGACACTTTAGTTGATTTATTATGAATAAATTAATACTCCAAAAATAGAATTTAGTTGTATCTGAGTTGAGTATTTTGTTTATTATAGTATACGAGTACCCACAAATCGGTTTCATTCCTAAATCCTTTGTTTAACAATGAATTTCTATTTCATTTTATTTTCATTTCGTCTGGTATTTGGAATAAAATTTCTTTAATCTTTCGTCGCATCTAAGTCATGACATTGTGACTACGAAAAAATGATCTCCCCAATTGGGAAATGAAAAAAAAAAAATTGTTTGTTGTTCTTGTTACAATATTTTCACATTTATAAACATTATAAAATCATAAGGTGTTGAGACGTGTCGATTTCATAACAAATTTTGGAACTGATATGTAAATGTCTTTGCATCGATTCTACACTGATTTCACTTCAAAATTGCTACTTTATTTGAAATCAAATATTCTTCCGTTTCTTTTCATTTTATTCGTAATAAGTATTATATGTGAATCTTCTGAGATTTTGTACAATTTCAATATTTGCAACGTGTTGCATTCTAATTCTTGCTGCTGCAGCTTACGTGTAGAATGATATGTAAACAATTCAAGTTGTTCATCTAACTCCTTCTTCCAATCTCAACTAACCAATTTATATATTTGTCTACTTACCTACCTGCATTTTAAGTGCTTTATCAAACTTGGTAGCAAATCGCATTTAATATTTATCGGCTTTCTCGGAACTCAGATACATAAAAATAAGTTGATACATACTCTTACATATACTTATACATATCTTAATGTATATTACGAGTATATCTATTGGTCCCAAGTGAATTTATTGTGAGTATTGTAAATATCTTTCGAATGCATTTCTTATTGTAATCATCTTGTTTATTTTTTTTTTTTTTTTGGATTTTAAAAAGTTTTAAAAAAGTTTACTTTCATTATAATAAAAAAAAGGAAAATACATTTTTTTTTCTTTCGCGCATAAACTTTGACTTGCTAAATAGCTCTAGAGATACTGAGGCACTAACTCGGAAAGGTATCCGTACAGCCAACAGGACTTTGTTAAGTTTGTTAATATGTGATGATCAATTATAACTAAGATGATGAAAAAGCACAACATTACATATGTTAAAATGGCATGGTTCAGACTATGATATGTACTATAAACAGCAACCGTACATCCGAAGAAAATCCTACAATTCATTATGAGTCCTTATTCTTTGAGGAGCTGTATATATTGGGTTAGTTATAATAGGCCCAATTGAGTCCGTTTTCTAATACATATATTATACAATGAAATATCCTGCTGTTTAACTTGAACAGTCAATGTTACATAGGAAAATAGAACTAGAAGTTAAATAAGAAAGTCGATAGTTCTCACAGTGTGACATCATTGCCCGATACGATAACTTTATCGAGCCATTGAAGGTAGCCAGCGACAGTTGATAGGATTGGAATGGATAGAATAGAATAGAATAGAATAAAATAAAGTAGAATAGGACTGACTGACTGATGTCAGTCAAATGTCCTATTTGGATTGCTCTTAGCTTCAGTGTCTTTACACTTACTGAATGAATGATTTATGCACTACTTATATTTGAGACTCATTACTTTTAAGAGTCTTACTTAACTTAAACTCTTTCATCTCTTTTGTTTTTCTTCTCGGTTTATGAGATATTATAGACATAATGAAAGTTTGTCAAAACAAATTAAGTTAACCTGTGCTTCTTCGGACCCTTTAAACCATATAATGGTGTGAACGGCTAATGGTTTAATGGAAGACATAGCCTGGAAAGCTAAATTTATGGAAACTCAAGTTTTATTCTTATTTTTTGAAAGTTATAGCCTTTAAATGGGTAAGCCTTTTTTCTATTTGGCTAGTTTGCAAGCTGAAAAGTAACGAGTTTAGAAACGGTCGAGTTGGTGTGTTACATCGTTACAAGTGCAACGATGACACACAAAGTCCTGTAGTGGTAGTTTGTTATGTGTGGACAACTTGTTAACTTCACGAGAAGGCGTTTTACTATATCTGAAGTGCATGGTTTATTTTCCCAAGCCGAATATCTATGGTAGTGGTTTGGTGAGATCAGAATGATTTTGTAATAGTAGCACTAGGAAGTGATGCACGAATCCAATTTATTTTGCATCCGGATCTTTCGAATAGTGTCCAAATTTCAAGTCTATAGTACAAAAAAGAACTTGAATTTGGATTCAGGTTTGGATGGGGGTACACCCCAAGTGGTCTGAGGGTCTTGAAATTTTCATGGTTGGTGGATATGAGTCAGAAACTTGTAGTGTCCAAATATCAAGTTGATAGTATAAAAAACATAAAATTTGTTCTAATAAGAACATGAATTTGGATCCAGGTTTGTTTCGGGGGGAGGGGTCGGCGTACCCCCTAGTGATCCGATTCGGCTGATTCCGACTGCGTATGTTGGAAAGAAAGCTCCGTGTATACATACAGATGGACATACAGACATGACTTTATCAAGTTACCTTGGCGCTGATCAATAATATATATAATTTATGGGGTCTCCGAGGTCTCCTTCTGTGTGTTACAAACTTCATGACAAACTTATAATAGTATTTACAGCGTGAAGTGTATAAAAATAAATAAATTTAATTGGAAAATATGTACATATATTCATATAATCTTATTAACATATGTATAACTTATATAGGGGTATAGTTTCCATTTGAAAACAATTTTTTTTAATGATCTCGAATTTAGCCGATTACTTCTTTTTGGTGATTAGTTCATCAACTTTCAAAAACACACATTCAATGGGAGTGAATATTGCGCAAAGATAAAGATGTCTTCTAGGCAGTTTTGCCAGTCGTGAGTAAAATCTTCCCGCTGACTCCACCAAGATACCGAATCGTAGTGCCGAATGATTAGCGGCTCATTGAAATATTGCTTACGTTTCAATTGTAAGCAACTAATGTTTTTTTAAATCACTGTTTATGCATGCTTTATGAATTTCATAACAAGTGAAAGCATTTTATGAACTCACTTCTTCTCTGGGGCGTAGAGTAAGTGCAAAAGAAAAGAAAAATAATCTCTGTTGGTTAAACTATAGTTTATCTGACTGGTATTGTTCTTGATTGCCTGAATTATATTCGATAATTTATTTAGTACTAATTTAGATTCGATCACAATTTCTTTTCTTCGATTCGGTTTCGTACTGGGATTCGGATTCACAATTTTGGTTTTGATTAGGAATACGTCTAAGATCCAGATTTTAGAATCCGAATCCAAGGATTCGTGCATCAATCTTGGGAACTTGTACCGAGCCAACTAACATTCACAAAATAACAAATTGTCTTGACATGCTTCTGGGCTTTTGAAACGAAACTCATGCATTACTGTTTTAAAGATTGGACAAAGTTGTCGTTTCCCCGTAGTATGCTTGGTGGCAATAGTCTCCGTTTCAATAGTAATTTACTAGTTCCTTTTCTTATTAACTGGTGGCTAGTGAATTCAGGAGTCGTAGATTATGCAGAGGGAAACCAGTAAGTGCGGGTTTCCATAGTAAGTTTAGTAGTAACACTACTGGTGGGTAGTGAATTTCCCAGTGAAAAGTAATGCAGAGGCGAACCAGTAAGTGGTGGTTACAACTGGTGACCGACTTGTGATTGGTATTGCAGACGGTGGCAGTAACTAGTGAAACAACTGGCAAATGGTAGTGCAGGTGGTGGCAATTAACCTTTTCCAATGACATCGCCATGTAAAGTTTACCAGTTGAATACTTGTAAAAGGGAATAAAGGAACTAGTGCTGATTCCGAAGCAAAATTTAGACCAGTAATTCATACTACAGAGTTCTAATGAAAGCATACAATTTTGAATTAAAATTTAATACAATACCAGCTGATTGAATCTAAGAACTGCATATTAAAAATAGATGTTTGATAAATACAACATAATTAATTTTGAAATACTTGATTCCCCAATTTCGACTTTTCCGGTGGATTTCTATAAAAAATAAGTATACAAAAACACGACCATAGTCGAGTGCAACGTTGTGAAAAAATGACAGAGTAATCTGTAAAGTACTTCTCGAGTTCACAGGTCATGAATAAACGAACATTCACATTTTTATTGATATATATAATAGATGTAAAATAGTTACATCATTCTAAAATAAGCTTAAATTTCTCAATACCAAACAAACAAAACAAAAAGAAACAGAGATGAAAACTTATGATTTTTATTTTAAAAGTAGAAGGACATGGAAAATAGTAGTTAAACAAATTTAACACTATTCAAAATTCATAATTCTCAATACTTAAAAAAAAAAAAAAAAAAAACAAAATATGATTAGTTCAATCCTAGTACAGTTGAATGAAATATAGTAACTCTTATTAAATAATGTATGTATTAACAAATATACGAATGAAGCATTTCAAGCATCCAAGTTCATAAAATAGTGAAAAGTTTCATTCGTTCTCTCTTATCTCATGTATATAAGTATTTACAATGTACATATTATTTATATGCTATACGTGTACGTGTAATATAATCATGTGTACTGTTGAGGAGAGCCCACTCGAGACCAATTGTGTTGCATTTTTGAATATGAAAGTTCGTCTGTTCTGTTTCTTACCGTATTCTGATTTATGTGAATGATTTTGGTATGTAAAATGAATATGATTACTTTTTTGTGCAAAGAAATCGTCCAAATCTATCCCAATAGAGACTAAAGCAAACGAGTAAACAAGCCACTCTCTTTGTCTTATAAATAATTTAGAGTACAACAAAATGATGAGAAAGAGACGAAAAAAAAGTTGAAGTATTCTTTCTTTTTATTAAAAAGGAACTTGAGTGACTTAAAGAATAATATAATAAATAATATAGTATCTCGATTGTCTACCAATAGTCATCCGAATAATTGTTTCGATCAGCACATGGGACACAATTGATGTTAAGTATAGTGATATATGAATCACAATTCTTTTGGTTATTAGTAGATGGGAAGAAATTACTGTTTTTTTAAGAGATTTCCTAGTTATGTGGTCTGATGGGGTTAAATAAAACTGGGTTAGGTAGGTGCATAGTGAGGAGTTGAGGAGTCAATTGGTGGTATAACAAGAAGACATGCTGATGGCTATAACTCACTGCGCGTAATGCCATTCATCTTGCATAAAACTAATCTAAACCCGAAAATTAATCTTCCAATTCGCAAGTCCATGGCATGCTGCCGGCCTGCCATGCCGAGTGTCGAGTGCCAAGTACCATGAGTCGTAAGAGGTGTGACGTGGGCCCAAGGCAGACAAGCCCAAGTCGTGTGGCTGTGGTGTGCTTTAAAAATTAATAGCGCTTCTGAGCCAGCTTCCCATCCTACGCATAAACAACATTTGTGGGTGGAGGGCTTAAGCAGTTTATGAATTTCAAATTTTAAGTAGGTGACTCTGGCTGAATAGAGGTAACGGAATGGTCTGGAGGTGGCAGTTCTTTTGTTCTTTAGGCCGATTTCGATTGTGGTCATAACTCATAAACATAAATTTAAATTAGAAAACAACAGAAACCGCAAAATGCCGCCAATTTTAACTCATACAATGAAACACAACACGACCATACTCCATATATTCCACATAGTTAATCATTCCGTTGCCATTATAGTGAGACTTTCATTAAATCATTTGAGTATTTAAGTTTGAGCAGTTTGAGTTCGCTTTCTTTTGAGTTAAGATACATTGAATTGACTCAAGTTGAGTTGAGGTTGCCACAAATATGTACGACGTTCTCGTGCCGCAAAGATTTTCGAAAATAATTAGAAAATTTCAGCATTTTTAAATGTTCATGTACACAAACCCATACCCAAACTTCTAAAATACTTCGAGGCACAAATACAGTTGCAAAGTGGTAGCACAGATACAGTAGACTACGTGCCTTAGTTTGTTTTACGCTTTAAATAGATCCGTGGTAAATTCTTTAGCTGTGGCAACAACAAGTGGCTAATAAGATTCAACAAATTTACCTTTTGTTATTTGTTTGTAAGTCGTATCTTTAGATGAAACTTAACTTTTACTTCAATTGGGAACTTTTTCAGTAAACGTTTATTTTAAATGTATTTACAATTGTATATTAGTAGTAGTAGTAGTAGTAGCGAATAGCTTGGGTACTGGGTTAGTGGTTGATTGTAGCAGATACTTACGCTTTGATGTGGCTAGCGAAGATGATAACTAAAAGTTTTTGCCTTAAGACGACATTGTATCGCGAATCAACTCAACCGAATGGACCTTAATTATAAGTCACATTAATGTGGAGATACGATACGATGCTATGCGATGAAAGTGCTGATACGGGGATACGGGGGTATGTTGTGCGTGGGTGTGTGTATGGAAATGGGTTTCATTCGTTGTCCCAAAGAATGGTCAACAGTTTTAATTAAAGCATAACAACGACCGACCGACCGAACGAACGGCAACAAAGAAGATATAATGTTGAACATAATAAAATATATATAGTAGATACATAAAAATTAACACACACACACACACACACACATACACACACACACGGACAGAGTTAGAGATACAGATATAGAAAAATAGACTAAAAGATAGATGTGTAGATACTTTCATAGTATTTCACGGCATAAGTACGTGTAATGTAGTAAAGTGGCCAAAAGTAAACAAACTAAAAGTAAATTAAATGATGCACTATATGGTAAAGTATTATATTATACTAGTTTAGTTTTTATACTACATACTTATATTTGGTTGTTACTTCAAAACAATAACATCAAAAAATTTTTGGAAAGGACGCTTCAAAATATATAGTAGTCAAAGAACATAGTGAAAAATTATAAAGTAAACCTCACTGGGACTTTAAATGCTTTTGTCGTCAATCCTTTGTAGCAGAATCTATCAACTATAAAATATGCGAAAGAATAAATAATTGTTTGGTGTGTGATCATAATGAGACCATAAAGTGGAAAATATTGGATCGCAGAGAAGTGGCCTTGTAGGAGACTCGTTTTTCAAAATTTTATGAAGGTGATAAATTTATAAATTATCACATAGCTTTTTCTTTAATATATAGAATAAAATCATAGACTGAAAGTGTTTGTGCGCGCATCACGTAAATGTCACTTATTGAATTCAAAATCCAATTACTGAAAGATAAGAAACTTTATTGTGGTTATAGCCTATTCACACTGAGTAAAACTCGAGTGAACTCACACAAAATTCAATTTCAAATTTACAACAATCACAGGGAAAATTAATGAAATTTGTTGTTGTTGTAGTAAATTTGAATTCGAGTTTTGTGTGAGTTCTACGAGAACTCGCTCAGAAGTCGGTAATAGTACTGGTCACTCTGCGGCAGTGCTGCCAAGTTTTTGGTCATGTCCGCCTTTTTTTGGTTATTCTCGACATGAAACAGCTGATTATGCACAAAACAATTTGAAGAAAATTTTAAATTGTAGTGTTTTTCTTAAATATTAATAAAATAAGTAGCTGGAATAAAAATGGTAGCTGCAAGAATTATTTTCACACAATTTCCATTTTAATTTCTCACAATTAGCCACAACGTTCTACTTACATGTATAACTAACATCCCGTTTTGAACGGGACCGTCCCTTTTTGCGGTTCTCCGTCCCGGTGTCCCCGAATAAAGCTTCGGGACTCAAAATTGTCCCGTTTTCAAATAATCTAGTTACTACACCTTTTACTTTATTTTGTGTTTTGTATTTGGTTGATGGGGCGCCTGTACGGCGTGACAATTGTATTTTTCTTTCACTTATTAGTCACCCTGTAATTTATTTGTTTGCACCGTTTATCCGCTCATTCGACAAACAGTAACTTCTTTTCCATATTTATCTTTTGTCCGTTCGCATTCGGTATGTTATGATTAGCTAAACATAGTTGAAGTCAGTCTTAGAACGTCTGACATGTAATGCAGATCAATATTTATAATATTTATTTGAGTCTCTAAAAATTAAATAAATTATAATGAGCCAAGTTTTCATCAAGCTGTATTGAAAATTGAAGGTCAGAATTTAACGGCAATTGAAATTGCATGAGAAATTAATCAACTCAAAGATGATTTGGCACAGAAACAGGCTAATCAGTTTTTTCCATTTACTGTACGTAGTTAGATGGTGAAATTGAAAATTATTGGCACTGGTATTGACGAAGAGTTGATAAAAAGTATGGCTACAGAATTTTATAAAACAAGTCGTGAGTATTTGGAACAGTGGACTTGGTTTTTTACAAAAGAATTGGAAATATATTATAGTGCAGATTTAAATAAATTACCTTCTTGGGAAGACATACAAAAAGCATTGGATTTATTGTTTGAAAGGGGATATATTGATTGCAATAAAGACACAGAGATATTTTACGAATTTTCACTAATTTCTAATTACATAACGTCGCAAAAAGTAACCGAATGGAATAATATAAATGTTTCGACGGAAACTCGTTTGGTGGAAGTATTCAAACACTTTCTCACCAACAATCTTAATCATGAAAACTTTTGTATGTTAACTGAATATATTTAATGTCTGCCTGGCACAAATGCACCAGTTGAGCTGAAAAAACCCAGTTACAGGTTTCGGTCCTTATGGCGATATTGGTGACTAAGGTGAATATTAAATATACTTGTCAAGAATTTTATTCCTATTTAAAATCATCGCCAGATGTATTAAAACAAATTTGTTTCTCTGACAAATTTAAAAATAATTGAGCAGTTATGTTTCATAACTTTTTTAATTTCAATAAATACTGTTTGGATAAATAAAAAAAAAAATAATAATTAAAAAAATTTGTTTTTTTCTACTGTGAAGCCACTAACTGACGTTAATAAACCGATGTCCCATTTTGAGAAAAAAAAAAAAATGGTCACGTTATGTATAACCAAAACAAAGAACAGCTGTTCAGAACTCGCAAACTTGCAAGAGGCGACTGTGAACAGCTCACCGAAACTCACAACAAAACTCGCTCTCTGAACGTACTATAATATATAGTGTTTATTTTATCAAAAACGACCTACAGAATTGGTCAAAATTGGTGTATCAAATTTTGCAATATATTTTAAAGTCAATCAAGTAGTCCTTGTCAAATATTTATTTTTGAATTGTTAGTTAACAAAATGATATAAATATCATTCTATCATCCCCGTGCAAAGACGATTTTGATGAAATTTTGCCGAGGAGTAGTAAAGTACGCTGGGACAGCTAATATTGAATATTGCTTATAGTACAAAGTCTAGAGTATTTTTTAAAGAGGTAGCCCCTCAATAGATCATGTTAATTGTAATCAAACTGATACGCTTTCTTAATCAATTGATGAGAATTTCTCAATTGATACAACATACTCAATAATAGATCAATATAATATTAGCTTATTATACAGTCTAGAGTATTTTTTAGTTTTTGTACGGATGTTCTTAAGATATACAAACGATACCTTACGTATCTGCATATATATTTAAAACAACAATTAATACAAACAATACAAAGAAAACTTGCAAAACTAGAGGTAATAGAAATTTAACGATATGTTTTGCTTTTTCATTTGAAACATTTATTTTTACTCAATGTTAACAGTAAAAACTATAAAAACGAAATGGTACAAAAATTATATAAAAGTCTGAGAGTTGGTCGTAACTTACAAAACATGTAAAGGTTTTTTTTATCAAAAGAAGATTCCTTGGCTTTGAATCGGTAATAATCAATTTTTTGTATCCAGTTAATTCCTAATTTACTTATAATTAAAGTTTTCTTATGAATATTTAAGCGATATTTTGGACATGATGTAACGTAGTACCGTATTTTAAGCGGGTTTTGCTTATGTGTAGTTCATAGTTTCAATTTGTAATTAATATTTTTTATACCACCTCTTTCCAAATTATTGAGGCGATCCTTAAAGTGCACACTTAATTTCCACCATTCTTGAAAAGCATGAAAACGCTTAGATAAAAAAAAAAAATATTTTCTATTATTTTTTCGAACAATATTCATTCCTTTCATCTGTAAATAGTTGCAATTTCGACTCCAAGGGCAACCAATTCGATTATATTTGTACTCTTAAGGATGTTCCACACATGCCTCTTTCATGTGCAGCTCGAATTCTTTACGAATAAATATCTCATTGCACTGCTCACATTTCTCATCACCAAAATTGATATACAACTGGCAGTTATTTGTTTATATATAAATATTTATGTTCTTAATATGTATTTTAAAGATGAATGGAATATGTAAAAAATATATTAATTGTTGGCAAGATTAACGCAGAAGCAAAGAAAGCTTTTTTGCGATGTGAACAACAAATTGAAAGTCTATAAATCTCTATACATATATAAATAAACGTTATTAGCCATATAAAACAATTAAAAAAGAAGTCATTGGCTCAATAATAACCATGAAGTAACAGTGCGACTAGACTAGTTAAAAAAGCGATTCAGGGATCAATTTTTGAGGTATCTACAATATAAGAATAAAATGAGCTGAAGTTTTTTGCGATAAATCAGATGTAATTTGTGCTTCTAGTAGCAATCAGCACTGCGTACAGAAAAGACTAATCAGTCAGCGGTTAGCAAGTAAGCAAATTTCTGGTGAATGGATTTTTGCATTTCAGTGAGCAAGTCTGAATATACTGGCTTCCGTTCTTTATCAATCTTTCTTATTATAACAGAAGAATTTAACACTAAACAAATTACGCAATATACGGGAACATGTAATACAAAAAAATAAGAAACGTTATGTTGTATATATAGTATATAGGCAACATTAAATAATGCAGCATCGCAAGACACAAATTAATCAAGTGCGATTATCGATTCTCTAGATTTTGTCTAAGCAAAAAAAAAAACTACTTCAGACAATCGCCAAGAAAATTGCCAATTTGTCAAAACCATATTGCGGGAAGCTCCAGTTTAGTACAAATCGAATTTAGGAAATAATTTTTTGCACGCAGTTAATAATATTATAAGTTTGTTATGAAGTCTGTAACCCACTGAAGGAGACCCCATAAAGTATGTATATATACATATATTATTGATCAGCGTGATCACCATATGCAATACATTTTTTGGAATCAGCCGAATCGAACTCCCATCCAATTTCATCTTCTTATTAGAATTTTTTTTTTTTGTTTTGTGTACTATGCAACTTAAATTTGGCGTGACTGAGCAACTATGTAAATTTTAACGCCATCGGTGTACTAGGAGATACTTCCCATACAAACCTAGATTTAAATTTTGTAGTATCGACTTGAAATTTAGACACCATTGGTGTCTGACTCATATTCATATCAACCATGTAAATTTCCAATACAAAACTCAGATCCAAATTCATGGTCTTACTAGAAAAACTTTTTTATTTTTTTTACTATGCAACTTAACTTACAACACCATAAGTATCTGACCCATATCCACCAACTATGTAAATTTCAATACCCTCGGAACACCAGGATGGGTACCTCCGATGAACTTAGAATAATAATCAGAAGATATAAAAGGAGCGTGAAGAGTATTACAACTTCGGCATAGCTAAAGTTAATTTTCTCTTTACTTGTTTTATTATATATTATTTCCCTTAATAGAGCTTGACTTAATAACAATAAATGTATATATCATTTTGATCATACAGGGAGAAAATGAGCCAATGAGTCTTCACCCCGATACTGTTTGCAATAAAGGCTTATTTACAGTATCGATCATGGACAGAAAAACGTGAGTAACATGCATAAAATTTTGACAATTGAATATTTTTATTTTTTTCTAGACACAGTTTTGGAAAATCACCCCGTAACAATAATACTTATTAAAATTTCTATTGGATTGACTGAGCAAATTGGAACCAGATGTGGCTGCAATATTAATATAACACCATAATCTTGCATACTAGTTTTAAATTGTTATAGGATTGTTAAATGTCTGCAGAAAAGAAATATTTCTTTAATTTGACCACCATACCACCGAAAAAACTGACGTTATCGATTAAAACATCTTTTCCGCTCCACATCGAGCTTACTAGAGCTACTTATTATTTCCTGATTACTGAAAGATGTAGTTCTTATAAAATTTCAAACCACTTTTGATTATTAACATCGGGGTTTTATTGTAAGGAATCAAACACTATACCTTATATGAAGAGTTATATGTGCATGCCTTTCTAAGAAAAATTATCAAAAATTAAAGTAGATATGTAGTTTTATTAGTCAAAACAATTTTTGTTCTTCCACAAATCCGGGCGTTTCTGGCGAATTGTTTCGCGCAAATTGCGCATAACCTGCAGGTAATATTCCTTATTGACCGTTTTACCCTGTGGCAAGAACTCATGTTGCACCACACCCCTGCTATCGAAGAAAACTGTAAGCAAAACCTAACTTGCCGCGCTTTTTTCGGTATTGGCTCGTACGTCATAACCATAAACCCATGATTCGTCACCAGTTATAACCCTCTGGAGCAAATTTGCGTTGTCGCGGACAGAGTCCAACAGCTCGTTAGCAATGTTAATGTGATGCTGTTTTTGGTTGAAATTGAGCAATATTGGTACGATTTCGCGACGACCCGTTTCATGCCCAAATCATTAGTAAAAATCGAATGGCAGGAATCAAGCGATATGTTTAGGTCCTCAGCAACTTCTCTAACGTTGATTCGATGATAAGACAATAATATTTTCTTCACTTCATCAATGTTTTCGTCTGTTGTTGACATGCTCGGGCGTCCAGCATGCTCTTCATCGTTCACATCTTCTCGGCCCTCTGAGAACATTTTGTACCACCGATAAACGTTGCTTCGGTTCAAGGTAGCTTCACCATACACGTATGCCACAGTCACATTCGGAATGCGTTCGGACACTTAATTTCGTTTTTCACACAAAATTTAATAAAGATTCTTTGATCCAGTTTTTGGAATAGGCAAAAATCGAAGACGAGCCAAAACATGTGCAAGCAAAACATCAGTCAAAAATTAACTAGACATTCAAAACGACCAACCTAGTCAGCATAAGTGAGGGACATGAGTAAAAACAAAACACCACAAGAAAATCGAAAATCGAATATACGTAACCCGCGGAAATTCAAAAATCGCGATAATTTTTGAACGAACCTCGTATATAAAGCTTAGAGAAATATCTTATAATAAATCATGTCGCCTTTGACAAACATCAGGTCAATCAATCAGTATTCAATAATTTTTTCGGATGGAAAGGGAGGACAACGTATGCCCGGGTATCTAGTAAAGTATAAAGTATGCATAGAAATTATGAGCGTGACAATCGACTGAGGATAATTTGCCAATTCATCCATCACACAACTTGTTTTGAAAGTTTCTCGAAATGTCAATAAGTTCTCGAGAAAAGCGTTAAATTCTTAGAATTGCTTCGTATACCACAAAGTTGAGAGCCAAAATAAAAGAATTATCTGTGCAAAGTTCTATACAAAACATAAAACAAATGGGAAGTACGTAAGAAATTAAAAAGAAAACCGCCTTCAATTTTGTTTTGCAGGCAGTAAAAGAAAGGTAACAAAGAGGGGATTTAGTGGCGGGTGAAGTTAATATCAAGAATATACCTTTACTTCACCCTAGTAGGGTTTTGCCACCTCCTTTGAATATAAAACTCGGATTAATAAAAACTTTGTTAAGACTTTCGATAAGACTAGCGATGCTTTCAAAAAAACTAAAGAACTTTTCTTGAGGCTAAGTGACGCCAAGCTTAAAGAAGGAATTTTCATTAGACCCCAAATTCGAAAGCTTCTGAAGGACGAACAGTGTAAATATGATATAAACCTTATTCAATTTCAAGCGCGTAGATCATTTAAAACCATTGTCACATAACTATTGGGAAACAAACAGTCTGACACTTATAAGGAACTCATTAAAAACTTGCTGAAAAACTACCAAAAAAATGGGTTGCAGAATATCACTACAAATTCATTTTTTACATACGCATCTCAGTTTTTTTTCCCACAAAAATAATGTTCCGAACCGTTAAAGAAATCTATTCACCTATAGTCAGTTGCATTTTTTCACTTCTTATCGATTAGTGTTATTAAACCAATTGGGACGTAGATTTGGAATTTTGGGCATTTTTGGCAATGGAAGCAAAAGTAATATTGAAGTTACGCAAAAGTTCAATCCAAAATCCTTAACAAAATAAGTATATCAGAAACGAACCTGCACATTCTGTATGCATAAGACGAGCATTTTAAACGTATGCGCAACTAGGAATATAAAATTGCCCAACATGTGAATCCACTAGCCAGACGTTTTCGATCGTACGAGTATAAGAAATACATCTCGTTTGGGTCATAACGATCGTTCAGCCCTTTTGTTTAGTTAGATGGTCGTAACAAAAATTATAATACATTTACAAATATGTAATATTTACTGTAACTTAGGGCACTAGCTGATAGAGCCTTTAACTAATTATATTAATTATGTAAGTAGAATGTAAGAGTTAAAATTATTATTATTAATGCAACAAATAAACGAAACGAAGATTTATATTTACAAATAATCGTTAAATATTTAGTTAACGTACACGTATATGATGGCAGAGGTGTGCTAAGTATAAATTTGCCACCACTAGAAAGTACATATAAAGTTTCTTTGAGGATTATCGATAAATTTTCAAGCGCCATCTATAATTTCACAGCTTCCAAAACCAGTAAGCACACTTTCTTAGAGGGCGCTGTAGTCAAGCTAATAGTGTCATTTTAGTGATCAAGTAATCGATTTTCGGAGACTATAATGAACGACAATGGTGTCTCTATTGGCCATTTTGACATTTAGTTTTAATTCCGCCGGTTGGTTTAGTGCTTGACGAAAGCTTAGTGATTTTATCAAGAATAAATAAAATTCAATTGATTGTGATCAATAAAAACTTTGTAAAATTGTATTTCAATATTTGCCAACATCAAAAGCATAAAGGAAAATAAAACGTGGTGAAATTCTACACAATTATAAAAACTTAACTACCTACAAAAATAAAAGAATTATGAATTATGTGTGAAGTACATATTTTACTGTGGTGCAAGTGTCATATTGTGAAATTGTCGATATTTTGTCTAATTTTAATTTTTTTCTATTGTGTTAATGAATCGAAAATTGTCTTTTTGCAATTGTCAATTTGCTTCCGGCGCGTTTCAAATAATTTTAATAATTCTAATCAGCAAGTTGCCAGGTTAAGGCATTATTTTTACCGAGAAACAGAAAAAGTATTTCACAAGAAAAGAGTAAGTAAGTATTTTATTTTAGTTATCTATAGTTTTTTCGAGAAGAGCGCCCACTGGCACCGACCGAAGCAGCGTCAGTTGAATCATTTTTCTTTTCTGATTTGTTTTCATTTGATATTTTGTTAAGATCAATCACGCCTTTGTTCATATAAATTATAAGATTTCCAGTGAATTCTTTCAACTCAGTAAGAGTAGAATTAAAGAGAAAGTAAGAAAATTATACAAAAAATTATTATAATTAAATTAATAAGTATTTGCATTTGTTTTTTATTCTATAAAAGAATGGTACAAAAACGAAAGAAGAAACGAGCAAAACAAGTACAACTTACTTGCCGCAATGACAATGCGACAATGGCTCAAGCCAGGGGAAGTTTCACTGGAAATACCCAAGCCCAAGACTTAACCTTCCATGAAAATGTGGCCTCCACTATCAAAGAGCTTAGTCCTCGTGTGTTTTCCGATCACTTGACTAATTCAGTGAACGGTGATGAGAACTCGCGACATGCGCGTAATGAAAGTAGTAACAACGGAAATTCACGAGATCAAGACTTAAGCTTCAATGACAATGTGGCCTCCACTAGCAAACATCTTAATCCTCGTGTGTTTTCCGATCACTCGACTAATTCAGTGAACGGCGATGAGAACTCGCGCCGTGTGCTTAATGATGCTAGTAACAACGGCAATTCGCTTGGTCAAGACTTAAGCTGCTTCAATGACAATGTGGCCTCCACTAGCAAACATCTAAATCCTCGTGTATTTTCCGATCACTCTACTATTTCAGTGAACAGCGATGAGAACTCGCGCCGTGTGCTTAATGATGCTAGTAACAACGGCAATTCGCTTGGTCAAGACTTAAGCTGCTTCAATGACAATGTGGCCTCCACTAGCAAACATCTTAATCCTCGTGTGTTTTCCGATCACTCAACTAATTCAGTGAACGGCGATGAGAACTCGCGCCGAGTGCTTAATGATGGTAGTAACAACGGCAATTCGCTTGGTCAAGACTTAAGCTGCTTCAATGACAATGTAGCCTCCACTAGCAAACATCTTAATCCTCGTGTGTTTTCCGATCACTCGACTAATTCAGTGAACAGCGATGAGAACTCGCGCCGTGTGCTTAATGATGGTAGTAACAAGGGAAATTCGCTTGGTCAAGACTTAAGCTGCTTCAATGACAATGTAGCCTCCACTAGCAAACATCTTAGTCCTCGTGTATTTTCCGATCACTCTACTAATTCAGTGAACGGCGATGATAACTCGCGCCGTGTGCTTAATGATGCTAGTAACAACGGCAATTCGCTTGGTCAAGACTTAAGCTGCTTCAATGACAATGTGGCCTCCACTAGCAAACATCTTAATCCTCGTGTGTTTTCCGATCACTCGACTAATTTAGTGAACAGCGACGAGAACTCGCGTCGTGCGGTTAATGATGATGATATCAATGGAGAAACCATGGATTCATTTAGCAAACCTGAAAACCAATCCATCAGTGCTAACATGAACGTAGGAAGTCACTTGATTGACAACGAAAATGGCAATGAACGTATTACGAGTTCCATGAACTTCGTTGGAGGGAGCAGTGAGAGCAGCATTGGCGATTCCTCTGACTATAACGTTGACAATTTAGAAATGGAAGAAATGTCCTCAGATTATTTAGGGGGAACAAATTGCCACGTCGTCGTAACTCGTATTCCTAGTGATATGGAGGAAAAGGTAATGGAACAACTACAACGAGTGGGACGCGTTCAGAGTATAAGCACAACATATTTCCGATACGGTAAGACAAAAGGGTTTTCTTTTGTCAGATACACTAATCCGAATGATGCGGAATGTGCTGTCTTACTGTTGTCGAATTACTACTTTCCCGACATAGGATCACGATTAAATGTAACTCATGCTATGGAAAAAAATCGATTGATTTTGAAAAACATACCATGTAATCTAACCGATGATGAAGTTGAACATATAATTAAAGAGAAACTACCCAACCTTGATCGCGTTGTTATCGATTGCAAAACTTCTGACTGTAAATGCGAATCAAATAATGTCAGTGATGCTACAATTTGTAATAAGGGTTGGGCTTGCCTATACTTCCGAACTCAAAATGATGCATTGGATGCATTAATATCCTATAGTAACAATACCTTAAATATTATTGGAGACCAAATCTCGATGAATTGGGCCTCAAATGAAAAGGACATTTTGTTGAAAAAAGTGAGTGGTTTTAAAATTCGAAATTACCCTATTATTATTTTTGTTTTTATTTTTATTTTTCAATAGTCACCATATCTCGTATTAGAAAACTATCCTGTGAATATGAAGTTAAGAATACTGTTGGATCGAATGTGCGAATTGGTTCCTCGTGCTGCTATAAAATTCGTGCAACGTGATGGTGAAAACTATGTGCATCTTATGTTTTCTACATGCGTTGCTGCTGATAAAATCCGTGGATTTCTTCAGCACAGAAAAATTAATGAGAGCGACCGTTTGCACTTCAATTGGTATGAATAAATATATCTTATTTAAATAAATAAGTCTCAAAACAGTTTAATATCTATTTAATGTATTTGTGCTTATACTTGTCTTGATGGGTCTTATCGGTTTCAATCCCATAGAACCTTGTAATTTAAATTATTGTGCAAACTAAACTTTCTTGAGGCCCAAGTTGATTTTTCTAGTATTATTATAATTATAATTATAATTGTTTCCTTAAATAATTCTTCTAATAGTTCCAACAAGAATCCTGTCAAATTTTACACAGATTTCAGTGTAAATTTGCGTCTCATTTGCCTGGCCAATAATTGGGGTCTGCCAATATTTATATATGGTAAATATTATAGGCGCATACATCGTCAACACTGCGCAATTGTCTTGCGTAATGATCAGCTGAGAAAATATTGTTTCATAATTTGCTCCATTGGCATAAATTATGCGATTGACTTACAATCGCGTGCATGCGAAGTTGCTGTAGGGTTTTTGGAAATCTGCAAAGGATTTCCATCGCAGAATTATTTCTTTAATGTAGCCAACATGACTACTGCACTTCCCAGTAAGTATGGAAATTATTTTTTTTTTTTTAACTTCTTATCCTCTTCTTCTTTAATAGTGGGCTATATTGAAAATCATGACAATGAAATTAAGATAAGCTCCGTTTATGAGTTAGAGAAATCTGTTTGCGAAGATATTGCAGTTCTTTCGTGGAGTATCAAGGAGCTGCTTACTTTTAGTGAGACCCAACTTATTGACTTGTATGTACGAAGTTTCGAGGGACACGATAAATCATATATGCCAACTATATTTTCTGGATGGCGTTTCGCGTCGATATTGCCAAACTTTACAGGAAAAATGAAACTAAGATGTTCCCTGAACAGCAGCGAAATTATTTTGGCCTTATATAAAGCCGCGACCAAGGATAAAGTGTCAAATCAATTGCAAAAAAGTCTTGTTAAATATACTTTCCGAAAAGTAGGGAAAATGGAAGTTTTGGCAATAAGATTTTTCGAAATACCAATACAGGATTTGTCGGAAGAAAGAACAATATTTGGCATGAAGAGACCTTTCAACCATTTAGTTTATGGATCTGATTTATATTATAAAAATATGACAATTGTTCAGCAAGAACCCTTAGACAAACAAGTTTTTCAGTATAAGGATTTTTTTCGTGGTGAAAATTTCACAAATTTTGAAAATATTGATAATCGTGAATCAACAATCTCAGATGGCTATAACAATAACAACATTGATGATTCAGGAATAAATGGTGCAGCCTGCGAAATCATTGAGCCACCACAACAGAACCAACAATATGTACTACAACCTCAGCAGCAGGGCCAACAGGTGCCCATATTATATAATCGATATGTGCAGTCACCAGGTCTTTATCAGCAGCTACAGCAGCAACAACAAGGTCACTTGCCTCAACAGCAAAACCAGGTCATATTCCAAGAATATCCTCAATCCTTGTATTACCAATATCAACAAGAGCCGCAGCAACAACAACAGGATCAGGAAATTGTGCACAGTATTACCTACACACCAGCACAGCATTCAAATATTCATTACGTTAACAATGAGCAGGTCCCATTGCAACAACAACAGCCTTTCCAATATATCCAACAACCGCTACAACAACCGATACAACAACCGAATCAAGAACTAGCTCAACAGCAATATTCACTCGGATATTACCATTCCCCAGTGTCTTCGACTGTTTACGTTCAGCCACTGACTCCACTTTATGAACTATCACAATGGCTCCCTGCACCCATGAGCGAACAATCAGCAGTATTGGTCACAGCACCATCTACACCTCAATATAACCTGTCGCAAAATATTATGAATGGTTATATAAATGAACCAGCAACAGAAGTACAATACGCTGCTACACTTGTACCTAATCCACGCATATTTGTTCAGAACGAATTGGGACAATTAATTGTCATGGCGCCATATGATCGAAACCATCGTCCACTTCAAATGGTTATCTATCAGCCACAAAACTAGAAACGATAACCAAATTTGTGTATTTGTTAACAATTATTGTTTTTTATTTGAAACAATCAAACAAAAACTGTTTATTTTTCGGCAACAAGACTAACGATTAATCTTTAATTATGTTCAGAGAAGAAAATAAGATGAAAAAGAAGTAATTTCTAAATTTATAATCCAACCTTGCAAGAAGTTACCAATACACGTGCTCATACGTCATATTTTAATTCAGTGATTGGAGAAAAACTTCTCTTGCTTTTAAGAAGAATTTCAAAGTAAAAGCATTAAATACATATTATTAATTACAAGTATTAAGTACAAGTATTAATTTTAAATTCCTTATTAAATTAATAAAACAGAAAATGTAATTCATTTTAAAACATATGCAGGTCAAATA
>JAWNKV010000955.1:0-21804 GCA_035041805.1 Amiota mariae | reverse complement strand
AAGTGGGATATGGGTAAAAGTTCCCAAAATAAGATTTAGAGGAATAAGTGGATTGAAAGAATTTTGCAAACAGGTCTGCAATACCAAGATCACTGTGGGCTTGTTCATCAGTTAGATACAACGATAAGGGAAATGGAATATAGTACGTTCTTTCTACTAAGTCTTGGGTTTTCTTTGCTGAAAAATGCACTTGCTTGTGTGCCACTTGAATAATCTCATTTTCCATCTGTCATGGTACTACAATCAACTTACGATTAGTGTCCTTAAACAATATTTGATCCATAATGCAAAAGTCGTCATACCCCTCTTTTGCCAAAATCATTCTTACTGCCTTTGTCCATTCATCTGACAACAGTGCATCTTTTAAACGATGTACTTATTTTTCTGTCAACATGACTTAATGCATCAACATATCTCATTTTCGATCCAGTGCTATGGTCAATCTTATAGTCAAAGTCCTAAAAGTACATTGCCCACCTTGCTACTTTCAAAGGAATATCTTTCTTTTTCATGATCATTGTGAAAGCATAACAGTCAGTTATGATAATGAACCTCAGTCCAAAAACATAAATTCGCCACTTCTTTAACGCACCAATAATCGCCAAAACTTCAAGCTCATACCAATGAATATACTGAACTGGGTGGAATAAACCATCTTCTGAGTCTTTCTGTAGTAACACTGCCCCAAATCCAGTAGTATATTTAGTATTTTTGTCCATGGAAAGTATTGTGTGCACACTATGTGTACAATGTGTATAATCGTTGTTGTTGTCGCTCTAAAATTTACGCAGTCTACTGGTGGCGTGGTGAAGTGAGCGGTCGCATAACACAAAAATATTTTGAAAGATAAAGATATTTGTAATATTTGTCGCTCTACACACAATTGAATTACACACTCTGTGAAAATTTCAACTCTCTACCTATTACGGTTCATGATATAGAGCTTGAGTCGGACGGACGGACGGATGGACGGACAACGTAAGCTTAGTAATAGGGTCCCGTAGGCACCCTATGGGTGCGGAATCCTAAAAATTAAAATAATAAATAAGAATGATATGAAATACCAGCTTCTGACCCGATGGGGGAAATTTATTATCACAGCCATGTGTGGTCAGAGACATATAAGCTAGTAGAGTACAATAATGCAGACGGTATAGATGACCCAAATCTGCGACATCCAGTTCATCCAGCCTGCAGTGTGATCATGAGTCCCATAGGCAGCGAAGGACGAGGGTATTAACCGATGAGAGCGATATCTCAATTTCTGGGAGGACGATTAGGGTTTCTATACAGACTCAATTCGATTATTAATATATTGCGGTGACCAAATGCAAGAGCAATACTCGAGGAGTGGACGCACAAAAGATATAAAAAAAACTTTGTGATATAAGGGTAATAGATCAACTTTTAATGAAACCAAAAACACCCTTTGCCCCATTACGATAGAAAACATATGTTGGTTAAATCACAGCTTGGGATCAAACAGGACACCGAGGTCATGAACTTACATTTAGAGATATTTGGATATAAGTAATTTGCAGAACACCAAGAATGTAAAGAATCAAGATCCTCTTGGAGTCCGAGATGGGAGGCACCATCATTAAATGAAAGGCACAATTTTACATCATCAGCGTTGTGGAAAACCTGAAAGGTCAAGTTTATGTACAAGTAGATCATGATTAACAGAATCAAACGCTTTACTGAAGTCAGTGTAAATAACATCAGTTTGACGTTTGTTCCTAAAACCAAGATTTACAAAAGATGTAAACTCAAACAAGTTTGTAGTTGAAGACCACTTTTTCATAAAACCATGTTGACACGGATGAATAATTGCTTTACAAAAGTGATTAAAGGTTGAAGTGAGCATTTTTTCAAATTTGGGATTGCAGAAAGTTTAACAATACCCCTGTATTTGGATATGTCAGCTTTGTTACCTTTTTTGTGTAGGGGAATAGTAAAGGATTCCTTCCAGATAGGAGGGAAAGATGCGCTTTGAAGTGCTTAAGCAGACAACTAGGTATTTTATCTGGGTCGGGTGAGCAAGTGGATTTCAACGAATTTTAGTTTATAAGGAGACACTCCTTTCTAATTACAGCAGTACCAATGGGGTTACAATGGAAAATGGGATAAGAATACCGGTTTTGAATATAGGATTCAGAGGAATAAGTGGATTGAAAGAATTGTTCAAACAGGTCCGCAAAACCCAAATCACTATGGCCATGTTCATTAACTAGATACATTGATGAGGGAAATAAAGAAGACTTGCGCTTTGCGTTCACAAAGTTACAGAACTGCTTAGGGGCACGTGAAAATTGAAGTCTACAACGTGAGAGATAGTAGGCATCTAAAATATTGTACAGGGTGGTTGATGAAAGCCGCTACCAAAAAAAAAAATTGAATAACTTTTTTTTGTTTTTAAGTTAACTGCTCTTTTTTTGTTTTATTTTGCAGATTGATCTTTAGAATTTATTAAAATGGATAACTGGGACACCGAAACAAGAATTTGGATAGTCCTCCGCTATCACGCACTGGAGTTCGTAGTTTTGGTTCAGAGAGAGTACAGGCGGATGTTTGGCGGCGATCCCCCGAGCAGATGGGCCATAATGTGACTGGGGAATAATTTTGCTGAGCAAGGACGGAGGAAACGATCGCTGCTGTAGCTGCAGCCATACAAAACAATCCAAGGGTTTCAACAAGAAGCTAATCTGCTCAAATTGGTGTCAGCCGACAGTCTATGCAAACAATAATGACTTAAATTTACTAAGATGCCGCACATGTGTCAAAAAGCAGGGGCCATTTAAATTAAATTTTTTTTAAAACTAATTAAGTTATACTTAATAAAATTTATTGACCTTTAACTTGAAAAAAATAAAAATGAATTCCATATATTAAAAAAAAAGTTATTTGAGTTTCAAATAAAAAAAAAAGCAAAATTCATCAGCCACCCGTTATATCACTTCATAGAAAAAATTAATAGCAGTAGTCATATCACTGCAATTGTACAAAAAAGACCAATCTATTTCGAGAAAGACTGCATTTAGTTGGGCAAAGTTCACTTTGCGAAAACAAAAACGATGCTTACAAGTAGATGTGGAGTCTGAAACAGGACAGGTTACAGAATGGGATATTTCCAATGTTGGATGGTAAGTATCCTCAGGAATACTTAAAGGTTGGCATCTGGACACAAAAGTACCAGCGGAATCATTACTAAACACAAAAAATAAATAAATAATAAATAAAAATAGAATCGCTTAGCATGATAAAAGAGTCACGGTCCTGAAGAATGTTATTGACAGAGTTAATGGCTCTGGCATGACTCATATAAGTTTGCTAATTGGAATTATGTGGAATATATAGTAAAAACAGATTCATAAGGTAAAAATAACCTCACAGAAATAAAGTCAATATTGGCTGAACTGTTTAGATCAACAACTTCTGGTCGAAGGTGAGAGACAACAGCAATGAGGAGACCGTGTCTGCGGTGAATTGGACGATTTGTCATATATGGGATGATCAGATGAAGGTAGAAACTATCCCTATACAAATATGAAGCTTGAAAGCTAGATTTTTGGAGCCGAGCTTGGAGCCGAAAGTGAACGAGTGTGTACTGGAAGCTTAACAGTACTAGGTCTATTCCTTTTCTTCTGTTCAAATTCATGAACAATCATATTTGAAGGTCAGAATTTCGGATCACAAACTTCGTCGACTGATTCGGATGGAACACTAATCTTGAACGACGAAATATCCTTTGGTTGTGAAAAATTTAATTTTTGCACACTAATCTGCACTTTAACATTTTCGAAGATTCAAATTTGTCTTTAATTCAATTAATTGATATGTTAAAATTAATTGCTTTTGTTGGTAATAAAGTTGTGATGTTTTCATTTTATTTGAAAAATGCGGAGAAAGTGATAAGTACAATAAACAACTTAAATAAACTCATTGGCGGGAGTTGTCATGTATGCAGTGTCGTAAAGGGGATGCTCTACACGATTTTTGTTTGTTGAGAAGTGAAGTTTTTTCTTTCCGTTTGTTTTTTGTGGAGTGAACGATGTGAATGGAAGTGAGCGGACACCATAATGTACATACATAAATATTGTGTAATGTTAGTATATGTAGTTAATGCGAAATTATGAGCAGCGTGCATAATTCCGCTGCAGTTTTCGTCTTTGATAGTTCTCTTTTTCATCGCTGTTGTCGTTTTTATTGCAGTCTGTTTATTTAATTTTAATAAACCAGCAAGCACTCTAGAATTCGTTGATTGGTACGCGATAGTTAAAAAGTGAGTTATTTAAAATAATTTAACACCGACATCAGAAGTGTGATCTGTCCCTCCCTCTACATACTCAGAAGAGCAATGGCGTATAGTTTTTGAGATCCAAAATTACAATATGATTGAATTTGAAAAATCTGCAAGCGTCGACACGTGAGCAGCAGGAGAGAGGAGGCGTCACTATACCCCGCTGCCACGAATGTTGATGCGTCGCAATGGTGTGCTACAGCCAATATAATACTTTCTGAGCAGCCGCCAGAAGGAAGTGGGCTCATTATGGCGTTGGGAAGTTCCATGGAAGGCAATGCGTTGCAATGGTTGACCCAAATTTACTACCCCTTTATGAAATGGGAACAATTTAAAGAATTGCTTATCTAACGCTATGAAAGTAAAGAGACGCCATCAGCCATGTTCTTAAATATACTAAGCAGTCGTCCGACTAATAGTGCATGCCTTGCAAGTGGCAAAAAATGAGCGTCGAAGAAATTGCTGTATCAACTGCGTTGGCACATATGCCAAATTTTAATGGTCGTTTGTAAAAATTGCATTCACGCCAAATGTGTAATCGAGAAGCAAACTACAATTGGAATTAAAGCCATTCACATTTGACAAGAAACGGATTGCTGCATATAATATTGTCGATAATTGACTATTACTTGAGTTTCATTGATGTTGGCAACCATTGCTTGTGGGCGTACTTCGATAGGTAATGACTCTGAATCTCGCGTAACTGGCATGTTTCAGGTAAATCTTGAAGAAAATCTGTCAGATAAGCCACATGTCTTAACACAAGTCTGTTGAGCTACATCATTTTGAAACAATGCCGGCTGGGTTCATGGTCGATGGAACATGTCGCCAAACGATATCTTTTGAATTTTGTCAGATATCTGATATTCAAGTAGCTACGAAATATTTCAGCTGTGATACATGCAGCTTAACAATCATGGAATTTGTTTAAAAGACGACCCGATTTGTATATGGTTCAATCTTATGGGCAAACTTATGCTACTTTTTTTAAACTTCTTCTAGGAAAAATTAACATTAAATAATAAGTACTATAATAATCTTTTAATTACAACAAACTAATATACTTTTTGGTGGTGTGACCAAATATTGCCTCGCTACAGGAAAAAGAACCCCGTATTTGTGCTTTTTCACTTTCCACCATGTTAGAGGATCAACGTCATTTGCCGCGCGTTGTTCCGCTAAATATTCCATAATAGTTTTCCGGAATAAAAGATGAGCAGGTTTTTGGTTACCAATTAGAGTTCATCTTCTCCTTCAAAGCACTCGTATCCATTAGTGAAGGCATTGTATCCTTGAAAGATGATGTGTAACATGGTCTTTAGATTTTTAAGCAAATTGACATTATATTGGATCAATGAAAGTCGCGTGACAAACAATATTTCATTTTCGAAAACTACAATTTTGGTAATAAGTTCCTCTTTAAAACCCTTTTTTTTTTTTGATTTTCCAAGGAGGTGTAAATCTTCCAAGGATCCTAGAAAACCGACCTACTAGCATGCACGATTCACCGGACATACAGTCTCATGTGGTACCTACGTACTAAAATCACCCCGGACTACACTTTTAACCCTGGCGAGACCACCAATAGAGGCATTACTTCGCCAGGGAGAGCTAGGTTAGACCACTCTTCGATTTATCTCCTCATCTTTGCGGACCTGTTGCATTATTGCAACGATTATCCTGCAAGCTTTATTCCAGGAGTCTTCTACGTTAACATGAAGCTAATCATGCCACTTGGTGTATGGTTCCAACATACCTCTGATGTGATTAGCTCTCTGAAAAGCACAAACCGGGTACCCTCCATTAGAATATGGCAGACATTTTCCGATCGATTTGTGCAGTACAGGCAAAGCGAGTCATCTGCATTTTTGAATCTGTGTAGGAACTCCCGGAAGCAGTCATGCCCTGTGAGGAACTGCGTGAGATGGTAATTCAGTGTTGCATGTTTTCGGGCCACTCAGACACTGATGTTGGGTATTAACTCGAACGTCCACCGCCCTTTTGTTGAGCTTTCCCAACGCTGCTGCCAGGAGTCGGCAGTCCCTGATCATGTGTGGCATGTCTGCCCGTCTCATAGCATAAATTGCCACAAGCTCGTTTACATCTATGTCCACCGGTTTACAATTTGCAATAATGCTTATTGCGTCATCTGAAACCGTTCGGAACGCGCAACATACCCTTATCGAATTGAGTCGATACACGGAAGCAACTCCTTTTATGTATGACTTGTATTTGTTTGCACAGGACCACACTGGTGCAGCGTATCGGATGATAGACTTGCTGACTGCCGCAAGCAGCTCGCGCACTGGTTGTCTGGGCCAAATATGCGGCATAAGCCTTGCTAGGGCTACGTAGGCCCTCGACGTTTTCACGCTTGAAAACTTGAGGTGATCCCTAAAGTTGAGACGACAATTCATTAGGACCCCTAAATATTTGATGAAAGGTGCGGACGTTATGTCTTGTGTCCCGACTCGAATGTTGAGGGTTTCAAGCTTGTTCCTGCTGCTGATTAGAACCACATCAGTTTTATGGTCCGCTAATTCTAGACAAGTCTGCCATAGCCAGTTTTTGATGTTTATAGCAGAGGAGATGCATTTCCCTTGGAGGTCCGGGAGTGTTTTTACCACTACAACAACTGCTAGTTATCCGCGTAGCCAATTATCTCTACTTCATCCAGTACATCACATTCCAAAAGATTGGGACGAGCACTGATCCCTGCGGTACGCCAGAAGTAGTGTTGTACATTTGTGGGTCTATTTCATATAAAAGCGTTCGATTGCTAAGCTATGACATTACCATTCCGAGAAGGTACTTTGGTACGCGGAGATTCTCCAAGGATCGTACTATCTTGCCGAGTTGAACGCATTTTTAATGTCCAGGATAACTACAGCGCATTACTGTTTGGTGCCCCAGAGCTATCGTTGGCCAGAGACTGCATTCAGAGCGATGTAACGGACTCTACATATTGCATCAATGGTACTCCTGTTCTCTCTGAAACCATACTGGTTGCTATGTAGTCATTTTGGAACTTCTTTGACCATTTCGAGGCGCCAACATATCATACGCTCTAATATTTTACCCATTGTGTTCAGCATACAAAGTGGCCTGTATGATGATGGCTGATCCGGTGGCTTGTTACCTTTCGGTATCAGCATCAATCTCTGCCGCTTCCAGCAAGAGGGAAAGACACCCTCTTCCAGGCAAGTATTTAACACTCCACGGAAGACTTCTTTATTTTTCTGTATAGCATAATTTAGGACACTGTTGGGGATTCCAGGCCAGGTGTCTTCTTGCTACCTGTTTTTTTGGAGGCGTCTAGAAGCTCATCTGCCGTAATTGTGGGAATGGGTTCCAATACAACCTCCCTTGTCCAATGTATACGTTAATGTTGCAGGAAGAGGTTTCACACAATGTCTAACATAACCGCTGGACTGATTGGCGCTGGGTCGGCGATTCCACCCAAGCGTTGTTTGACCAGTTTGTATGCTCCTCCTCAAGGGTTGTTGTTGAGGACATGCATTCGTGCTGTTTATTTCGATTGCATTATGATCGCTGAGTGTGAGGACATCTAGCACTTCCCATTTTGAGAGGTGGGCAAGATACCTACTGGTAAAAGTGATGTCTCTTTAAAACAGCTGTCGTCTCACCAATATGTTCATCGGATAAATCAAGGTTATTAAGAATCCTTCCCAATGTGGCGATTAAGGGAATTACTGCTGATGCACTTAATTCTTTGGTTACTTCTTCAAATGGTCTTAGTAAGCTCATCAGTTCTTCAATGAGCATTCACTCTTTGGAAGTAAGTTGTGGAATTTCATTATTTGAGGATGCGTAAAGACACTTTGACTTTCAAAATACGTTCTAGCATATAAAAGGTGCTGTTCCATCTGGTGGCACACTCTTGTATAATCTTGAGGGGTGCTTGATTAAGCCTCTTCTGTATAGTTTTAAGCTCGTCTTGAGCAGCATTCGAATGATGAAAATGTGTTGCCATCTTTTTGCTTTTTGTTATGGCAGCCATGACAATTTCTTGAGACTTCAGTCCTTCTTTTAATACGTTTTGTATCTTAGGGTACAAACATAGTGCGCGCTGAAGCCGAATTGCTTGCATTGCGAGTGTGCATTGATGTCAGCCGAAAAAAAGACTTGGATAAATGAAAAAAAAAACACAACAAATTTGTAACTGATAAAAGTCGAGATCATTTACAATGGTGTTTTTGTTTTATTTTTCTATTCTCTTTTTGATTGCGTTACAATGTTGTTGTTGTTTTGTTTTATTTATTCCCTTGTTGATTTGGTTGCTGTTGTCTGATACGAATATTTTTTTGGCATTTAAAATGTATTCATCATCAGAAGACGATCTTCTATTAGAAGAAATAGTGTTTTTTTTTTTAATCGTCAGGCCAAGAATATAAAGCGACGCAAATGGGAGGAGTCAGAGTGGCGTGACTGTTGAGAAAATCTCATCCTGTCGACCTCTCTACCAGATTCTATTAATTAAATTTGTATTGTAATTGTTATAAGTTAAATTTAAGTTGTTTTACAGAATAACAGAAAAATTAAAATATTTATTGATATAAAAAAAAAAAATTAATTCACCCAATAAAATTGGATCGCAAGACATTTGGTGAATAAGAAAAAAATTCGTTGAATATACTCGAATGCTCATTAATAGGTTGTTTTTTTTACTTTTTTGTGCTCTTTGTATAACGGCGATGTTACTCGCGCTTGCGGTACCACACAATTCAGAACCATAAGTCCAGATTGGTTTGATAACAGCGTTATACAGTAACACCTTGTACTCAAGCCTCAGACCAGATTTAGAGTTAATTAGCCAATGAAGATTTTGTGCACTTAGTTTCATATACGTCTTTTTAGCTTCTATGTGTTTCCGCCAGGTGAGACGTCTGTCCAGATGAACACCAAGATAAGTTACCTCTTCAGTTTGAAGAATTATAGCACCAATTAAAGTTACTGGAGAGCATGTCCAACCATTCAATGTAATTGTAATGAGCTTATATTTCCCCTCATTGACAGTAATTCTCCAGTTAGATAACCACTCCTGGAAGATTTTCAGATGATTATCCAGGACTGAAGATGCTTAACTGGGCAACGAAGCGGCTGATAATAGCAGTGTCATCGGCAAAAGTCGATGTGACAATTTGAGTAGACGTTGGAATGTCTGCAGTAAATAAAACATATAAAGTTAGTCCCAGGACACTTCCTGGGGGAACGCCTGCCTTTATCATAATTTCATTTGTTATGAAATTTTTCTGTCTTACTACAAACACTCGATTTGTTATGTATGATTCCAAGATTTTATGCAGATTTTGGTGTAGAAGACATTTAATTTTGTGAATCAAACATTCACATTGCTCGATCAAATGCTTGTGCTACATCAAGAAATACTGCTGAGCAATATTCTCGATTTTCAAAGGCAGTTCTTATTTCTGAAGTAACCCTATTGACTTGCTCAATCGTACCATGTTTTGCTCTAAATCCAAATTGATGATCAGGGATTGTACTACTCGTTTGAAAATGGTGGTTGAGCTTGACTGTAAGAATCTTCTCAAATAGTTTAGAAAGACATGGAAGAAGACTTATAGGTCTATATGATGAAGAACATGTCCTATCCTTCCCGGGTTTTGAACCATTATGATAACCGATTTCTTCCATAGCCTTGGGAAATATCCGATTCTAAGGATAGCATTGAAAAGTTACGAGAGAAATGCTATTGCTTCGTTTGGAAGTACAGTTATCATTTTTGCCACAATACAATCATAACCTGCATATTTTTTGGGATTTAGTTGAGTCCTAGTAATTGATTCAATATCACTTAAGCTTGTTTTTAATGGAGACATATTTGCATAAGTTAATATCTGGTGAAGAAGCACAAAATTGTTTGTAGGTGGATTTGGTTGGATCACATACTCCAAATGGTTGGCAAATACATTAGCCTTCTCCTCATCTGAACGTGCCCAACTACCAGATCGGTCTTTAATAGGTGAATCAAGTTCTACAGGAGTTTGAAGTGAATTTTGGGCTTTACAGAGTGATAATCTAGTGTTCGAAGGTGATAGATTGTCCATATAGCGCCTTTGTGCACTTTTCAGCTTTTTTTTAGCGGCAGGAGATCTTTGCTGTCGCCATTCTCTTCTCAATCGTCGTTTAATAGCCACTAGTTCTTCGATTTCCCTATTTGATGCGTTGATACCTCAGCTGCAGCTACCAATATCGAATTTATTTCATTCACTGATCTGTCGATATCAATTTCAATTCTAATGTGAAAACTTATATATTTTTTGAATTGCAACCAATTTGTTTTGTTTGATATAAGTCTTTACGGGCGATCCTCAGCTATTGGATAATCGAGTAAAAGAATATCAACGGGTGATTTGAGGTTTCTGGGTATATTTCTTGTGATACCAAGGTCAACAATATCAGAAATTTTTCTTGGATCCGCCGGCCAGTATGTAGGCCTACCCGGAGAAATGAAATCTAGCTTGTTTTTCCAATTTACAAGAGTATTGTAGAGTTGCCGACCTTTTGGATTTACTAAACGAGAACCCCAGTAGGTGAGTTTAGCATTGTAGTCACCGACCGCCAAAAATCTTTCTCCAAGACTAACAAAGGAATTTTTGAACGTATCTTCAGATATTGAGAAACGTGGAAGACAATATACAGGAGATAACGTCAGATTACCATAACACATCTGCATCCGAATTGACGTTGCTTGTAGGTAATTGGATGAGTATGACTCCAGAGACTGGTGTTTTATGCGCTTTTTTATTATTTTGCATATACCACCATGAGCTTTTCCCTCCGGATGATTTGTCGTATAAACTAGATAGCCTGGTATGAAGAAGTTGTTGTTGCTAGTTAAGTGAGTCTCAGAGACAAGCATCACATCTGCATTACTGTCCTCTAGATACCTAATGATCTCTAGTTTGTGCTGCGAAACACCATTTGCGTTCCAGTGAGTTATTTTTATATGAGTCATTATAGGGAATTTATCTTATCCAAAATTTTCATTTGGATTTTCATCATCTCTTGAAAAGAGTTTTGCAACATTAAAATTGATTGATTCAGGGTCTGTATCAAATTCACCATCATGGTTTCACTAGAATTTTGTGGTTGCATCACTGGCTCATTACATGCATTATGAATAGGAGTTGAATTGGTTTGTGTAATTGGTTCATTTCGTTGAGACATTTGTGCCTTAGGCTTCACATTAATTTTTGCACTATGTTGTTGAGAGCCTAAGTGTAGGGTACTGGTTAAGCATGCTTGTAACCTTAAATGTATCTTATGCATTTGATTACATTCTGTGCAAAATTTTTTGTGAAACGATGGACCAATTTCAATAAAACACCAATAATGCCAACTGAAACGTTCATTGTTACTTTGAGGAATTGAAAAATCAAAATTATAAATTTGTGTTATTTTATTTGTGATTTTGAAAGGAATTTAAATTGTTACAATATTTTCTGTTGACTTATTTTGGGTTTGGCCAACTGGAGAAGAAGCATTTTAGATATCATTTTTGAATACATGGCTTAAAACTGTTTTTTCAATTTCCATTCTGAATTCCAGCTTTGTCTTAAGATCCTTTTTTTAGGGTTCCGTACCCATAGGGAACTAACGGGACCGTATTACTAAGCTCACGATGTCCGTCCGTCCGTCTCCTGCTCTATCTCATGAACCGTAATAGGTAGAGAGTTGAAATTTTCACAGAGTGTATAATTCACTTGTGTGTAGAACTAAAAAAAATACACATTTTTAGAAGCATTGTTCTTTAATTTAACCTTTTGTTTAACAATTTTTTTTTGTAGTATACTTTTAAGCTGTAATTGTAACTTTTAGGCTATTAAATATACACATAATTTAATATTTTAAGCAAAAAATCTTGTACGATGGTACAGAACCCTCCGTGTGTGAGTCCGTCTCACACTTGGCTGATTTTTATAAATGGCAACAAGCTGTACAAGAAGGCCGCATCTTCGTCATCTCTGTCCCTCCTAGTTTCTGACTTTTGCTCCATTATTGCCAGTTTCTTCTTCACAATTTCAATCATCTCACTTTCACTTCACCTTTCAACGAGGATTCTTTGGAGTTACCACTTTAAAGGAGCTCAAGTTACTTTCAATGAAATTTGGTTCGGTTGTTATCCTCACCCTCCATTATTTGTTAACTCAAATTGCCTGACGATTTGCGGCATTTCATTTGGTCTTTTATGAACATCATTGATTTGAAATGAGGCCATTGAGATTGTTTCTCATTGAACCCACGTGGGCCTGGGTTGCCTGAACGCTCCTGCGGGATCTTTTTTAATTCAGAGCGAAATGTGTCTCTCAACTGTTTCCATTTCTTTTTTAAAAAAATCGCTGAAAAATATTTATTGAAGATGAAATAGAAATTTTAAAAAAAATTTGTCTTTTTATATATAGATATCTCGCTATTCGGACTTCGTTCTACCTTTTTCATTCCGAATGGGTGCTTCAACTGTCCGGTCCATTGTGATTGAGATCTGTGAAATTTTATGGAAAGTTTTTCAACCACTGCATATGCCAACACCTACAGAAGAAATTTTGAAGAAAACAGCAGGCAATTGGAATCTTTGGGGATTTTCAAATTGTGTTGGATCTATCGACAAAAACATATCCGCCTTAAATGTCCATCGAAATCTGTGTCGATATTTTTCAATTATAAAATTTATTTTTTTATTTATATTATATGGTGGATTTTGACGACATTGCCATGGTGGAACTTTTGCTTCCTCAACACCTTATAAAATGAAAAATTTCCAAAAGATGCTGAATTGCCCAATACTACAGTGTCTATGCCACATGTTTTGGTGGCTGATGAAGTATATCCTCTTTTAGATTGGGTACTTCGACCTTATGCCAGAAGAAATTTAACTTTTGAAATGAATGAATTTTCGTTTGTCAAGGTCACGGAGGTGTGTCGAATGTGCTTTCGGCATAATTAATTCTAAATGGAGGATATTTTGGAAGCCAATTGAAACGGCTCCAAATACAGCAGAGCTCATTGTTAAAGCTATTTGTATACTGCACAACACAATGTTAGATTTAGAAGATCTTGATAATCACATCGCCGAAGGAGAAAAGTTTATTAAAGACACACAAAAAAAAAAAAAAATACGGACAGTTCAAAGAAAGTAGGTCGAACAATTAGAGACACTTTTCGTAGTTATCTTTGCCGCAATAGGGAATCACATGTAATACATATGTCATATTCACTTTTATGTAAGTATGTAACTTTCAATAAAATATAAAACATTACTTACATCCTGATTCAATCCTTTGCTAATTTGTGTCCAATTTTCAACAACACACGAAATAATTCAAAAGAAACAAAAAAAAAACAAAAGCTGCACTGAGCAGCAAGCAATTCAGTTTCAAAAACAGTACCGCACAGTTTGAAACTGACAGCTTGCGTTTCGGCCTCAGCTTCATCTTCGTCTTCGCCTGCACTATGCATACTTTCGAGAGTTTTCATATGTTTCCTTGTGCGCTTTTTCATCTTCAGCTTCGTCTTCAGCTTCAGCGCGTACTATGTTTGTACCCTTATAGCACAGTCGATGTGTTGAACATTTGATAATGAAACACATTTTTTTATGTTTCCGCCTGCATCCCGAACTACGCATTTCACTTTTTCTTTAGGTATTTCCCATGACGTCAAGATGCTTTCAAGTTTATAAGCAATATTTTCTCCGGTATGGCGGCAGTCATTGATCACTTCTGCCATCGTTTTCATATGTTTCCTTGTGTACGCTTTTTCGCGCTTTTTCATATTCAGCTTCGTATTCAGCTTCAGCGCGCACTATGTTTGTACCCTTATGTGCAGCACAGTCGATGTGTTGAACATTTGATAAGGAAACACATTTTTTTATGTTTCTGCCTGCATCCCGAACTACGCATTTCACTTTTTCTTTAGTTTATAAGCAATATTTTCTTCGGCAGTCATTGAACACCTGCCTTTTCTTTCGAAATCTTCTGTAATCCCATGACAAGTAAAACTCAGTAGCGAAACCCCAGAACAAGAATCAGACCAGGTGTCACTAGTAAATGATACTTTTTCAAAGGATTTCAGCAATTCAAATATTTTCTGGCTCACATTGTCATATATTTCGTCGCAGATAAATGAAGTAACGAATCCAACACATTCTAATAAATTATATGGCAAGTCTTCTAACGCAATCATTTCACTGATTGATTTGTCCACTGCCAATGACCTCTCATCCCAATGTTTAATTTTTTCGATACATTCTTGAATCGACATTTGTTAAATGTCACATTTATTTGCTTCGTGGGAAGATTATGGAAATGCAAGACTGTTATTTGCATCATGTTTTCGTTTTTCTCATTTCTCCAAATCAGAATACTCGGTTTTAGGCATTGACTTCAAATAATTTCTCATAGCCATCGCAGTGCTTCCCTTTCGAGAATATTCATTCTTACAAAGCTTGCATGTAACTCGTTCAGTATCGCAAAGCATTGCTGTAAAATCACTAATCACACTCTAAGACCAAAAACTATTAAATCGCTCACTAAATTCCATATTTTCAAATTTATAGCAAAGCTGAAAGCGCATTTTCCAAGATTGAGAATCTTGGCGCCTTTCGACTAATAGTGGCTTTACAGTGAGCGAAGATTCGAATCTATGAAGATGCGACTATGATTCGAGTTTCATTTGACAACAACAACAGGGAAAATGACAAAAATGAGGGGTTGTTGTTGTAGAGAGATTCGACTGTGAGATGCTAATCTCAAATAGATTCGCAAAGATTCGGTTTTTTAAAAGATCAGTCTTAACAGGGCTGGGCAATTCTTCCATGTAGGTTGGCAGCATTTTCATAATTTCGCCGTTTTTTGTGATTGTCATGTGTCTTCTTCTTCGTTTTTTTTTTGCGCGCTCTACATTAAACAGCTGATCATGGCTTTGAAGAAAATTTCAAATTGTAATTTTTCATATATTAATAAAATAAGTAGCAGGAATGAAAAAGCTACAAGAATTATTTGCATACACTGCGAATTGTTCTTCATCATGTATTTTTCACACAATTTCCATTTTAATTATCACAATTAGCCACAACGTTCTATTTGTATGTATAATCAAAACATACAACAGCTGTTCGTGATACTAAAATACCACTGTAAACCACAAAACCAAATCTTCGTGATTCGAGCCACTGTAAAGCCACTAGAATAAGCGCTGACAAAAGTTCGTTGATGATGTGAGAGGAGCATTGTCTAACACTGAGTTTTGAAATTGGCTTGGCGCCAGATTTAAAAACCGAATATTCGCATTCGCGTATATGGACGGCAGATATTCGTATTCATATTCGCGAATGATAATCGTTACATCACTTGTATAGAACTGACGGCAATATGATTCTAGCATTTGCAGCATACAATTGTTGCTTCCATTGATCACCTTTTCGTTGAACCGCTTGATACTTAGTTGCACCAAATTTCGTTGCGTACGAAGCGCTTCTAGTTCTCCCTAGCTTTCTTCATCACTCAATGTTTAATTGATTTTTTTTTTGTTTTTTGTTTTTTTTTTTGAATGAATGAATATGAAATTTATTAGTAATTATTGAATATGTTTATAAGTGTATATATTGTATATAGTATATATATAAATTTACCTAAATTCATTATAAAATTGTTTTAATTATCGCAACACTAAATGCTGATAAAATTCAGCAACAAAAAAAAATTTACTATTTAATATCAAATGTTGTGCAAGTTCAGCAACAAATTCTCTTTATGTTATAACACTAATTTTGATAAAGTTCAGCAAAAACTTCTTCATTTTCCAACCAGGGAAACCAAAAAACATGGTTGTGAACGTTTTGTAAAAAAATGAACCTAAATAAGACGACACGAATCTATGCCTCACTGCAAGCGAACAGTGAAACATGCACGTCTTTCTTCTGCACAACAAAACGAAACGAAGATACGAAAACGTTCAATAAAACCATAAGCGAAAAAGTTTTTTTTTTGTTGATGACCTGTTGAGTGAGTCGAAAGGGAAAAGCGTCGAAAGCCGGATCGGTCTACAACCGAAGTGAGGGACTTTAACCGCGCTAAAAACTTCTGCCCCATGTCCTATTGTCCCCCCGGAACTGTCAGTTTGTCCCAAGTAAGTGGGTCACCTATTGTGTCTGTATTATTTGTTGGTCGCAACTACACGTCAACAATCTATATTCACTTGTCCGTTTGTGCAGCTAAACGGTCGGCCTGGTTTCGCAATCGTTCAGCTGCTCTGCTGAGCTTTGTTACACGGAGGGTCCACATGATCGTTGCAATATCGGTTTTTACTAATTGCCACTTATATTCAGATTGGCACATGAGTGGCACCAGGTTACCCACTGTAGGCGGTTCACAAAAACACTCCTGTATCTGTGTCCTCTCATCGCTAAATCGAGGACAACAGAAAAGTACGTGTTGGGCATCTTCGGCGATACCGACTCAGACAGGACAGAAGGTGTCCTCTTCGTGTTTGAAATGGTGCAAATAGAATTTGAAGCAACCGTGTCCACTGAGTATTTGCGTCATATGGAAATCCACTTCTCCATGTTTCCGCGTTATCCATACATCCAAGCTAGGGATCAGAGAGTACGTCCATCGCCCTTACCTATACGCTTCCCATTTTCTCTGCCATTCTTGGTTGCTGTATCGCCGCTCGTCTTCAGTAGATGACCCTGTGGTGAAGCTACGTTTCAGTTCACGCGCCATTATGTCGATTGGTGGCATAGAGGCTATCACTTCAATCGCGGCATCCGATATCGTGTGATAACCGCTTGCTACCCGCAACACACTTAGGCGGTACGTCGAGCGAATACCCGCCATGTATGAGCTCTTCCGTATTGCAGACGCCCATACTGGCGCCGCGTATAAGATAATGGAGGCAACGACTCTAGTCAGCAGAGCCAGCCACCTATGTTTGTCATTATCCGAGGGCTCCATTAACTTTCGCTGCATTGTGTCAATAAGCAAACCCAGATACTTGAGGGATGGGTGAGAGGTTATGAGGCACTCACCGAAACGAGAACGTTTTCCTCATTTTCCGGGAAGACAGGAGAACAGCGTCGGTTTTCTCAACCGCTAACTCCAGATGAGCTTGACTAAGCCAGCTCATGACACTGGCCGTGGCTTCGCAGCAGCTAGCTTATATTCGCTCGATCGTTTTACTATCAGAGCAATGTCGTCAGCGTATCCAATCAGTGTTACGCCTGTGGGGGGGTTCATCCTGAGAACACCATCGTACATTACGTTCCACAAAGTGGGACCTAGGACCGAGCCTTGTGGCACGCCCCATGTGACCCTGTACTCCTTCCGGCCATCATCGGTGTCATACAGCAGCACTCTATCTGCGAAGTAATTTTCGATTATCCGATTATCGGTGTGTCAAGCGCTCTGAGTGCTTGCATGATCCGCGGTCAGCTCGCCATGTTGAAGGCATTTTTGACGTCCAAGGTCACAACAGCGCAGTATTCCTTGTTGCTTCCCCTCCATCTGGTTCCACTCATGGCTCTACGCGCAATACCCATCACTGCCTTGATTGCATCAACCGTGGATTTTCCACGGCGGAATCTAAATTGGAAGTCGGATAAGGTGTTCGGTCTATCTAGAGTGTCCTGAAATCGTCCAACTATGATACTTTCCAGTATCTTGCTCTGCGAGTCAAGCATGCAGAGCGTCCGGTACGCAGATGGATGGTCTAGATGCTTTTTTGGCTTTAGCAACAAGACTAGCCTCTGTCTTTTCCAGATGGTTGGAAAAACACCTTCGTCAATGCGGAGTACATTTTTGTGAAGGTCGCAACATCTGCTCTTACTGCAGCCTTTTGCTCTACGTTTGGGATACCATCAGGTCCTGGGGATTTCCTGTCTCCTAACATTCTTAGCGCTTGCAGCACTTCATCCGTAGTTACCGCTGGGGATCCAACGACGCCTGTAGGAGAAGCAGTGAATTCCAACATGTCACCTACTGGGAAAGGTGCTGCAACCACATCGCCGATCTCGCAAAACTTTGAAGCGGGAGTCTTTGCTGGTTCGTATAGCCTTTCTCAGGAGATGCCTTAGCCTCTTAAAGTCGCATTGCAATTGCTCCCAATCAGGAGACGTTTTGGCACGCTGCGCCAACCTGCGTGCCCGAATGCAGCGACTCCTTAGCTCGGCAATCTCGTCGTTCCACCAGTAGGCCGCCTTTCGCGCAGGTTCCCGAACTTTCCTAGCCATCGAGGCATCACAAACTCTGCAAATCCGCTTAGTGACGCCTTCTGCCATATTGTTCGCGTCATCAGTCACACTTTTGGTGTCTTCCCAGATTTATAGAAAGATATCCTCGTCGAAAAGTCGATCTCTCCAGCCTCTAGCGGAGCGAAACTGACCTCTGGTAGCCGGATGCAGCGTAATCTCAATCACGATGGCTCGATGATCACTGTTCGTGTAGAAATCACCGATGCTCCATGTTGTGTGACGCGCATTGGAACAATGTGCCAAAGGTGAGATCTATGGCAGAACGTCTATTACCTGCCTCGAAAGTGAACTGACCATCGTGTGGCTAGGCATTCCATAAGGACTCTGCTACGCTGGTTCGTGAACCTGCTACCGCACTTTGTGGACCAGGCATTGAAGTCTCCAGCGATGATGCACGGCTTCCTTGTCTTTGCTTCCGCCACCTGCTCCGTGATTAGCCGTTCAAATTGGTTAAGCTGCAGACTTGGTGGCGCGTAACATGAGAAGAAGTATATACCATTTACTTTAGCACACGTGAAACCGAAGTGAGGAGTAAGAGGCCTGCTTTGCGGCATCAGGGAGCATCCGATCCAATTGTGTCCTCTCACGCTGCAATATGGCTCGCATAAAAGGACCAGATCGAGGTGCTTTTCAAACACTGTTTGTTGCAGCAAGTCCTAGGCTGCCGCACAGTGGTTAAGACTTAATTGGGCGATGCATGCAGGCTGCATGGTCCCCACCGCTTAGCGCACATTTTGGGTCATTTTTGCATTGTGTTGTATGATGACCTTCTTGTCCACAGCTCCAACAATGGTTACTGCGGTCCGCCTCGTCTTTGCATTTTTGCGCTGTGTGGTTGTAGCTTCAACCCTTGTAGCATCTTGCGCCGTGCAATCCCGTACCCTGCAGGATACCCAACCGATACGGACTCGTTGGCTACTCAGCACCTTTTTTGCATCAGCAACCGGCAACGTGATGTATGCAGCCTGCGTGCCACGTCGTATTTTCCCTATATTCCGGACTCGGGACTCATCTGGACAGTGTATGTTACACTGTGCGTGAAGGGCGTCATACACTTAACCAGAGGATGTTATCTCATCCAGATCCCTCAGTTGGATCGTGACCACGTGGGTTTTTGCCAGGACCTTGGCCGCATCTCCTAGCGTTTCTTTAACGGCAGTCTGGTACTCCACCGTGCCCTGATCTGAACCCCGTTTGAGTTCCAATAGCAGCCCATTCCTTGTGGTGCGTCGTACCGTCTTGACATTCTCGCCTATTTTCTGCAAGACAGGGTCGCTCTGTATCTACGAAGGATATCCGCATACGAGGAGCTTGCCGCAGCCGAGATGATGAGAGCATCCGGTTTGGACATAAGGGCATTTCCTTGGTGCTTTTTACCCAGCACTTTAGTCCAATCCTGTGCTTCTTTCCCGTTCACCTTTCTTGTTGACTTGGGGGAGCTAACATTCGCTGTACTAGCTGCACTCACCAATTTTTTTCCCTTAGTACCAGCTAGTGGTTTCTTTGCCGCTGCTGTTGGGTACCGCTTGGTTGGAGGCATCTCTCAGGGTCTCTTTTACTGTTTGGAGGTTTAATCCAGGGCGACGTCTGGGAGGAGTTGTTGGTCCTTATGACCCTCATCGTCCTCCTGATCAATAGCAGAAAGCTTATATAGAGCTTTATTGCTATCGATCGTCTCCCTCATTACCTGATGTATGGATCGTCTTGGCTTCCCATACGATCCTTGTTCATCCAGCATATCCACCAGGGTAATTATTTTTTCACCAGCTTGTGAAAAGGACTGTAGTTTTTTTCGGGTTTCGAGCAAGAAGGGCTCGTCTCATCCCTGCATGCAGGTGATCGAGGGATCTTGCAGCTTGTCTGTGGGAAAGAGTGGGCAACCTTATCGCTTCTCCTGAACGCCATATCACCTGTTGTTTCCAAGCTTCTAGCTTTTTTCGCCAAAACAACCAAGCTGGCCGTCGCCGAGGTAGGAGAGTTTGTTTAGACATATTTTGTTGTTGTTTGCCAGCGCATCGTGTGCAGGGGGCGGGCCGTAATAGTCAGGAACGGAAATCCCCTGGTAACATAGTCCCTACCCCAGTTTTCTGAGGCCAGACCTACGCTTTACCAGTCCCGGGTCTCACGGACGGACTAGCGCTCGCCCGGGGCAACGCAGTTTACTGCACTGCGTCCAATGCTCACTTCCAGACCAGGGTCCGAAGGGGCTGGTTTTTGATCTTCGCCACGCCTGCTGCCTCGGTAGAGCAGGCTCACATCACCACTTCACCACCATTAGTGGAAATAACTAACAACGTTTCTGTGGACTCCAAGCGCGACGTGACGAAGAACGGTCTTCTCTGGTTCAGGCCTACCGCCAGCCATTCACCGCTGCCGACCTATCAGGCACAGACGCAGACCAACAGGCCGCCCAATCTGGGACCAGACGCCTTTTGGGTTTCGGAGAGCTTATTATACGGGTGGCTCAGATTCGCCCAGTCACGAGCATTTCACAAGGGTGTGTAACCTTTTATGCTACCCCTACCATTCTCGCCGCTCATACTCGAGGACTGCTTATTCAATATTCGCAGCTAACATACATATCTGCAGGCCATCCACTATCCACTACCTGTGACGTCCACTCTAGCTTGAGCAACGCCGATTGTCGATGAGGGGTGGGAAGGGGGGTGTGTACAAAGCAAGCAATAGTAGACTGCTGCGCACAAGCAGAGCCACTTGCAAATACACACTTACAAATGCACACTCCGCAGAAGCAAGGGTGCAACTGCAAATAATGTTGTTGATTCTCGGAAAAAATCCAGGTGCGATGGTTCTTAGAACGGGCGGCTTTCTGGTCAGCGTCTGTCCCCATGTCAGAGGCGGCTGTATTAGACCTGGCTGAAGGTAAACGGCAGAGAAGTCGACGTGACAAACGGTGGTACTGTCAACCGTGGAAGAGTACATCAGCGATGTAGACATGCTGGATGCGGACGGGCCTTCCAGTCCACTTCTAACTATTCCCCAATCCAAAAGGCGAAACTCAACCGAGGATGGAGCCCACTCCTTCAAAAAGCTCGGCTGCAAGATTAAGGCCTTGGTGGAAATGATGGACATTGGCAAACGAAGATCGGTCCATCAGCCTATGAGAGATCCAATTGACAGCATTAGCCAATTGTATCTCTTGGCAGTACGGGAGATACCCGGTGATTGCGAACCCGCTCCTGGGATGGATACA
>JAWNKV010000953.1:0-18960 GCA_035041805.1 Amiota mariae | reverse complement strand
CCTGGGCCCCCACACATTGAGGGCCTCCACAAACCTTCATGTGAGCTTTTTATATTCTTCACGTAGTGAATAGTATTATAAGTTTGCAACACACAGAAGAAGAAATCGGAGACCCCATAAAGTATATAAACATTCTTTATCAGCTAAATAGCTGAAAGCTGCATGGAACTTTCTGTTCACCATACGCAGTACATTTATCGGCATCAGACAAATCGGACCACTAGGTGGGGTAACCGCCACACACAAACCTGGATCCAAATTAAAGTTCTTATTAGAAAAACTTTCTTGTTTTTTTTTTTTTTTTTGTACTATCGACTTGAAATTTGGACACTATAACTGTCCAATCCATATCCACCAAAAAAGACCCACGGACCTCTAGGGGGGTAAAACAACAAACCTGGATCCAAATTCATGTTGCTATTAGAAAAACTTTTTTGTTTTTTATACCAACGACTTTGAAATTTGGACACTATAAGTACCTAACCAACCAAATCCAGCAACCACATAAATTTCCCGACCATCGGACCACTAGGAGAGGCGTGAAGAATATTAAAACTTCCGCATAGCCAAAGTTAGGCTTTTTTTTTTTGGTTTTAGTTTTATACAATAATTAATAAAATTATTCTACACAATTGGTATATTCGTATACTCATATTAAAATCAGAGTTCTCCGATTACTGAAAGATGTAGCATCCATATTCATGATTCACTTCAATAATCTTGAAATGTAAATGTCATTAATCTATTAATGATTAATAATCAAACTGCAATTTGATTCTGATACAATTGTCATAGACAATTGACAGTTGATGTATGTTCAATTCAGTGTTCTCCGATTACTGGATGAGTTTGCTTTCATATAAATTTTATTTAATAATCATGATTGTAATTGTTTTTTTTTTTTTTGTTTTTCCATAATTTGATATGAATTTTTTTTTTTTTTGTTTTTGTTTTTGTTTTCTAGAAGAGGGATATATTTTCTTAAGGGGTAAAAGGTTTGTAAATCTTTCGATAAATCTAAATTCATGATCCCCATTGCCCGCCCCGTCTCTGAATATTAAAAGAATATCGTCTACTCTTTATGTAATAAAATTTGTTTATTGATTGGCGAATATATTACGCAATCTCTGTATGTGTCAGAGTGTGTGTGTGTGTGTGTGTGTGTGTGGGTGGGTGGGTGTTTGAGAGTTAGGGATTTTAAATTATTGAAATCCATTACCCATTTGTAGGTTAATTTGTCTAAATCTAATACAAATTGACTACAACGGCATAAAACATAAAACTTTAAACTTTTCATCTAATAAAATATAAATACATTTCAACTATTTAATGAATCCTGATTAGATGTCGCGAAATATTGTTACACCATCACCATCACCATCATCACCAGTACAATTGCCACTATTGCCATGACTGCCATGATAAACCCATTATAATTTCCAATTGAAGAAGCGTGCAATGAATGCATTGTCATGATTATGTTTTGGGATTAATATATGTTACTCGTATATGGGGGCCACTCCAATTTGAAAATTAGAATTTATCATCGACCAAATCAACCATAGCATCGATACTTATATTTAACGGTAATGATTTTTCCAGTACCAAAAGTGGTGGTGACTTTGAACCAATTGAAGATAGTGAAAGACTTTCGAATGTCGATGGAATATCCAAGCATAAGGAATGCAGAGTATTATGTTGTTCCTCATGTTGTTGTTGTTGTTGTTGTTGTTGTTGTTGTTGTTGGTGGTGTTGATGTTGATGATGATGGTGGCTCTGTGTTGTTTGTTCATGTTCATGCTGTTGTTGTTGCTGTTGTTGCTGTTGCTGGAGGAGATTATGAGCGCCTGTTGTTGATCTATCATGCAATAGATGATGATGGTGTTGCTGGTGATGATGTTGCATTGTATTTGCATCTCTTGTTTGTTGAAGCATTTGTAATTGCATTTGCATTTGATCATCTTCACAATGATGACATTGTTGTTTCTCAACTTGCTGCTGCTGCTGCTGATGATGATGGTGTTGATGTTGCTGCTGCTGTTGATGTTGATGTTGCTGCTGCTGATGGTGTTGATGTTGTTGCTGCTGCTGCTGCTGCTGCTGCTGATGATGATGATGATGATGCTGCAGTTCATTTGTAAGTGACTGGGAATGTATTATAGATAGAACACCACTAATATTTCCACCATCAGCACCAGAAGCAGAATCCTCGAATGTTGAAACATGTGATAAACTTTGCAAATTCGATGTCACCGATACTTTGTCGTCCATTGTGAGGGCATGATCCAAATTGAGTATACATTCAGCTCGGAAACTATCGATTGTGAATTGATCGATATTAAGAAATTTCATCTCATCATAAGTTGATGTTGTGGTTGCATCAAGATCGAGTGATGAAAGTTGCGACTGTTGTTGTTGTTGTTGTTGATGGTGTTGGTTATGATGTTGATTATTGCTGACTCCTTCATGATTTGTCCCAAGATGCAAACCATTTGTTGTTGATAAAGATGTTGATGAAGATGACGATGCTGCTGATATTACAGATGATGATGATGATGATGCTGATGAAGACAATGATGACGAAAGTCCAGTGGCTCCTTCAGTTGCTTCCGTATTGGTAAGCGCTAGTGATGAAAGCGTAGGTGTTTGTGAATCCTGGTGTTGCTGATGCTGATGCTGTTGTTGCTGGTGTTCATGTTCCTGCCTTGAACTCTCCATGTGTGATAACTTATTACTACTGTTGTTGTTGTTATTGTTGTTATTATTATTGTTATGATTATCATTGTTGTTGTTCGTAAGAGAACTTAAGGCATTCGTTGATGGATATGTTGACCATTCCATTGAAAGGCTACCACCGCGATCCAAACCCAAATTATCAATATTCAAATTAAGGAATATATTTGGTGAGAGACGCGTAGGAGAAAGGCCACAACTACTAAATGGTGCTTTCGATTCATTATCAAGTGAATTCGATGATTGTGGCGGTGTATCTGGTAACATGGAACTACCTGCAAAATAAAAGATTATAAGATTATAGAATAATTATCGATTTTAAATTACTACTACTCTCAATACCAACCAAAAGGATTTTCCAACTGTGCCATAACGCTATCGTCCAAAACAGTTTGACCATTCAATGTTTCCAAACCATCTTTGAGTCCAACTTTTTCCTGCTTACGCCATTTAGCTCGCCGATTTTGAAACCATACTTGAACTCGTGCCTCTGTTAAATCAATACGTACGGCAAGTTCTTCACGAAAGAATACATCCGGATAATGGGTGCGTTGAAAGGCCCGTTCAAGTTCTTGCAATTGCAGAGTATTGAATGTGGTTCTATATTTAATAGATGAAATAAAATTTTATATTAAATACATTTTAACTAAAATTTATCTATATTCATTGTCAATTTATCAAAACCGGATACCAATTTCTATAATCAGACCCCAGCTATTATAACCGGACAAGTTCCATAACAAGGCAACCCATAGAACTTGTTTAGTTCTCGCAAAACCAATCAACTTTCATAACGACAAAACTCCCATAACTGAATAAATTTCATAGACACATACTTCCGTATTACGCTTAATACACATATCTACCTATCTATCTATGTATATATTTAAAAATCTCGTGTCACCTATGGACTCCGAAATTACTGAACCAAACTTGATGAAATTTTGTATATAATATTTTTTATATATAATAGTTTAATTTAACTAAATTTATCTGCTAAATCATATATAAAATCATAAACGCCTTTCACTGGTTTATTGTAGCAAGCTTTCTGTAACATATTGCATTTATTTAATCAAAATTGACCTACAGAATCGGTCGAAATTAATTGATCAAATTTTACTTATAAAGCTTAGAGATACTCGTATACTGTCAAATATCTATTTTTGAATTGAAAGTCACAACAAAATAAAATAAATATCATTCTTTCGATCATTCAAGATTTCATATTTTTGTCGGGGCTTAGCAAAGCACGCCGGGACATCTAGAAAAAAATATATTCTCATCAGCAGATACCAACCGAAAACACTATGTTAAGTTAAATTAGATTAGATTATACAAGCTGCTTGTCACAAGGGACAGTTCATCCAAAAGTCTTATGACCCATTGTATTGCTTGAACTTAGGAGGCATAGGGAAGTTGGCGTATGAACATCCATATCCACAGAATCAACAAAAAAAAAAGACAAATGCCCCAGTAGCCAATATGTACATATGTATGTCTAAATGACCCAATCATCTAAAAAAGGCTTCCTCTTCTAAGAAGAGCGGATCAGTCACATAGGAAATGTTATATAATTTCTGATTCATCCTTATCTTTACAGCTATGAAAGAAGTCTTGATGAGGACATTGCATTCTTTGATTCATTAGAATAATGGTACAGTTCTCCATTCCAACAAGACTGAAGTCACATTTTGAATCGTTTCTTTTTTATACTCTTCACTGGAGTGAATAGTATTATAAGTTTGTCATGAAGTTTGCAGCACACAGAAGGAGACATCGCAGACCACATATAGTATATATTTTTGTAGTCAGCTCGATGAGACGAGTTGATTTAGCCATGTCCGTCGGTCCGTCTGTCTGTCTGTTCGCACTCCTAGTCCTTCAGTTTTTGAGCTAGAGAGCTGAAATTTTTTTACATAGGTTTCTAAACGTTGCACATTTGTCGGAATCAGCCGAATCGGACCACTAGGGAGGGTACCTCCCATACAAACTCCCTTTTAAATTAATGTTCTTATTAGAAAAAGTTTTTTGTTTTTTGACTTATTGAACTGAAATTTGGACATTATAAGTTTCTGGTTCATATCCACCAACCATATAAATTTCATGATCCTATGCTTACCAGAAGGGGTACCTCCCATACAAACCCCCTTTTAAATTAATGTTCTTATTAGAAAAAGTTTTTTGTTTTTTAACGTATCGAACTGAAATTTGGACACTCTAAGTCACCAAACCATATCCAGAAACCAAGAAAATTTCAGGACCCTCAGACTACAAGGAGGGGTACCCCCCATACAAACCGGGATCCAAATGAAAGTTCTTATTAGAAAAACTTTTTTGGACACTATAAGTGTCTAACCCATAGCCATCAACCTTATAAATTTCAAGACCCTCGGACCACTAGTTGGGGCGTGAAGAGTATTACAACTTCGGCATAGCCAAAGTTAGTCTTTTTTTATATTTTTTTATACTCTTCACGCAGTAAATTGTATGTATTATAAGTTTGTCATGAAGTTTGTAGCATACAGAAGAAGACATCGGAGACCCCATAGAGTATACTATATGTATTCTTGATCAGTGCGACGAGACGAGTTGATTTAGCTATGTCTTTCAGTCCGTTTCTCCGTCTGTATGTATGCAAACTAATCCCTAAGTTTTTGATCTAGAGAGCTGAAATTTCGCGCGAAGCTTTCTTTTCTCCATACGCAGTGAGCCGAATTTTGCCACTAGGGGGGTACCCCCATCCAAACACAGAACCAAATTTATGTTCTTATTAGAAAAACATTTTTGGTTTTGGTTCTATCGACACTGTATGTATCTGACCCATGTCCACAGACTATGTAAATTTCAAGACCTTCGAACTACTAGGAGGGGCGTGAAGAGTACGAGTATTACAATCCTGGTATAGCCAAAGTTGTTCTTCTGCAAATATCTTCCTACTAAAAATATTTTAAGAATTTTTGTGTCAAATATTTTCCATAAGTGGAGAAAGGACATAAAAATTGTAGAATTCTTCAGACGGGAGCTTCTAATATAGACAAATTGTGTTTGTTGTCTGATTAATTCCCTGGATAAAACAATCCTATTTTTAAACCGATTTGAAAAGTCGAAGTAATTGATACTACTACTAGAGTAATTTGAATTATATATGTTTTCTAAAAGAATTTCAGTAAAGCATAACCAGACAACATCTATAGGTGGATAATGGGAGTGTGATAGACACAATATGCGTTCCTTAGTTGTGGAAAACAAAATATTTAACATATTTCTGAACTGATTTTAAAGTAAATGAAATTGTAAAGGAATTTAGATTATCAGAGTTTTCTACGTCAAATGGATTGCTGTACATATAAGCAAGGAACCTCTTGAGTTTCATAAAACATCTCAATAATAGTATATGTTTTGATTGATTGATTCCCTTGGACTAGAACTCAAATGGATTTCTGTACTGCAATGAAATCGGATGTCTAAATATATGCAGCTGGAGTAGGGCAGAGCCATGAAGGATACGCCAACTTATACCAGATATTACAGATTGACTTGAACGTCACTCTGGTGACTAAACATGGATGCTATAGATAGTATCTGCACAGGTTTGGACACGTCATGGATCTGTACTGTGGTCTTGGAGGATCCGGAGCACCTTGTAAACGAGTGTCCCCGTTGTGAAACGGAGTGAGGAAGAATGTATGTGCGACCCTTAGATCTCCTTGCAGCTCATAAGAAATTGTAAGGCGCATGATAACATCTTCGGAGGACTGGACATTCTTCTCTGCAGAAATTGTCAACACAATGCGGGGCGCTTAAATGTAAGAGCGAATAATGATGGCACCTGCTTAATTAAGCCTACTATCCAATGAAAATAAAAACGGACAATCATAGAGGTTGCTGGACATTGGGTGTTCGGTTATGGGAATCTCCCACACGATTTCACTGTCACAGATATGTCTTCTATATATTATTGTATTTGCTATTATTGTCTACAATCTACTCATTGTTCATTTATTTATTTTTATGTAAGTCCAAAGCTGCAAATATCGATTACAAATGTAGAATGAATATATTTTGACGCAATAGTAGTACTTACTACTTATGTAGTATGTCCGTGCAACGAACTATCTCTACCTACTACTAAAATACATACATATATCATATTTATAGGATGTAGGTCACTAGTGATAAATTCCTCCATTGCCATTTAAAGGTGCATAGTTCAATTTTATATTAAAATTTTTACCTGTACCGCCTTTGCTTGCGCTTCATTGTGCCTTTGTCCATGCAAATCCTGAGTTTATTATAATGAATGCTTGCTGATTATATAAAAAATTTTCCTATATATTTTTTTTCTTTCTTAAATGTCTTCATTTAGTGAGAACGAGCGAGAGAGCAATCTACACTAGATTAGAAGCTCCGACCTTATGTCATTTGTAGTTTATAAAGTTTTTCACAAACTTTTTAAATTCACTTTTATATTCATTTTTTATGTATTTTTTTTTTTTTTTTTAAATTTTATTTAAATTTTTTTCACTTATTTTCTTAAAGATTTTTCATAACAAGTTACTGGACTGACTGGATCTCTATTAGTATTGATATGCTATATACTATTTTAATAGTTCTACGCGTAGCATTTCTAGGGTTTCCTTCACATATTCACATGCGTGTGAGTGTGTGTGTGTGTGTGTGTGGATATGTTTTTCTTTCATTCATTTTTGTTTCTATTGCGAAAAACATAGGAAAAACAACGAAAAAAAAAAGAAAATCACTCAAAAATTCACAAAAAAAAAATAATAAAAAAATAATTTAAAAAATTTTTCAAATTTTTTTTTGTTTTTTATTTCACATTCACAATCAATGAATTATTTTTTTTTTATCATATTTTACAATATTATTGAACCATTAGTATTTAACACGAATCTTTTGATTAATATTTCTTTCAAGATTTAGAAATCGATCGATCGATCGATCAATCAATTGTTCCAAAAAATTTCTCAAAATAAAAAAAAAAAAAAAAAATTAATAAATAAATAAAGAAATATGTAATACAAATTTAGTATTTTGAATTATTATTATGAAATAAAGATGTGTGTCGTCGTCGCGTCTCTCTTGTGTTGTAAGTATGTTGCATCCCAAAAAAGTATGCAATAGTTCAACAACAAGTCACCAACTGAAACCAGACTGAGACTGAAACTGAGCCTATCAACCCAACTAGTAGAAGAACACTCACTATGTTTGTGTGTTTTGAACTTTGGAAGTTCGCTGGCGAAGCCTTAGGAATGGTTTATTTATTTCATTGTGTTCTTTTGTCTTTTCTTTTCTTATTTTTCCATTTGTTGTGTGTGTTTTTTTTTTTTTTTTTTTCATTTTTGTGTTGGTTTTGGTTTTGGTTTTTTCTATTCTTACTATTTATTCTAATGAATATGTATTTACTGTTTAGTCTCTGTGTGTGTGTGTGTGTGTGTGTGTGTGTGTGTGTGTGTGTGTAGTGTTTTGTTCCTCATTGGTTTCTATTCATGTATTTTTGTGTATTTTTTTTTTTTTAAATGTTTTTCTTGTTTTTCTTTAATGTTTTCATTTTACAATTTTTTCATGTTTCTATATCTTTCAGATAGTTTTTTGTTTTTTTTTTTAGTGAAATGTCTATTGAATTGTATTGAAAGCTTGTAACTACATTTGAACCTCCCTTTTTGGACCTCTATTAATGTATACGCAAAATTTTATCCATCAATTCCTTTCTTTTCCGTTGGACCGATCCACATTAAACTCATTACTCACATATTCCCTAGACTATTCTAGAGTTTCTCTGAAAAATCTATCAAAATCGATTTATCGATCTTGCCTAGGAAGGGAAGCATCGAAAGTCTGTGGCCGTAGCCGTAGTGTGGGACTTTAACCCACTAAACCCTCCCTCATGTCCGACGGTTAGTCCTCCCAGAACTTCACCGATTAGGTAGTGCGTCGGGAGGCCGTTGTGAGTATATTACTACTCAATCGTTAGTTTTAGTCATTCTGTCCGAGTCCGGGGGCAATGATATCCATTGCTTGTCGCGAAACTCCTTCAGCTCGTTCAGCAGATCTGCGTGCGTTCTCCGTGTACCGCAGTGTATCCAATATGTTCACAGCTGCTGCACTTGCCGCATTCCACTTTCTGTTATCCTCGCACATATGTGTGACCATATTTGACTCCGTCATTTCTTCGCCGAATGCTGTTTCAAGGTCAGTTCGCTCATTGATGAACCGTGGGCAATGAAACAGCACGTGACAGGCGCTGTCTAGCTCTACTGGGCATACTGGACAATACGGGTCGTCTTCGAGATGGAACCTGTATAAATATTCTCTGAAGCAGCCATGTCCTGTCAGCAACTGCGTGAGATTATAATCAACCTCTCCATGATTCATCCACGCCGCGGTATTTGGGATCAATTTATACGTCCAGCGCCCTTTCTCGTATTGATCCCATCGTTGCTGCCACACGGAAATTGTGCGCCTCCTCTCTCCTTTTTTTATCGCGATTGATGGCATGAGTCCATAAGCCCTATAGATGCATACATACATGGTAGTACGGGTTAGGCTAAGGTCTTTGAGCACTGCGTACTTAAATATTTAGTATACCGAGGAATTGAACTAGCTCCTTCGGAGGGAGCCTTAGAAGGTCTTCATCTTAAAGTAGATATGAACCTAGGATTTTGTGTCTCCTGTGCATCACAGTTGCATCACAGTTGGTGATTAAATGTTCCATGGACTCTTCCTCATCACCGCAGAATTTGCAAGTACTTATGCTAGATATTCCTATTTTATGTAAGTGTTTATTGCAGGCGAAGTGGCCTGTTAGTGCTCCGGAGAGTAATCGTAGACACTTTTTGTTTAGTGTGAGAGCGATGTTTGCTCTGTTGAAATCAAAGTTCAGGAATTTTTTAGAGTGATTGATCGATGATCAATGTTACTCCAGTATTCTCTAATTTTTTGTTGGATCCATTTTTTGGTTTCCTATTTTATGTTGTTTTTATTGAAGCCAAAGAAGAGGGTTGGGTCAATAAATGACCCTTTGGCCCCTTTTTTGGCATAAAGATCTGCCTTTTCGTTGCCTTCGTATCCTTCATGTCCTGGCACCCAGATCAAATAAACCTAATTGTGGATAGCCAGTTTATTGAGTGCATTGTTACACTTTATGAGGACTTTTGATGTGAATGTGTAGCTTTTTAGAGCTTTGAGGACTGGTTGACTGTCTGAGAGAATTTTGATTTTGACTCTTTGTAGTCCTGTTTTGGATAGAATTTCCACTGTTTCCTGTTCATAGAGCTCCGCATGGAAAATTGTGGTATCTGCACTTAATGTTATTAATTTGTATGCTCTAGGGTCCACTATTCCTGCTCCTACACCCTGTATATCATTTTTTTGAATCATCGTATAGCCATGTTGGGCTAGTGATCCACTCCTTCCTTGATGGGAAAATGACATTGTACCTCTTGGTGAAATCGAGTACTTGGTCTGTGTGGTCACTTGTCTGGGTCATATGGCTAGCAAATTCGACCCTATTTAAAATTTCTAGATGTTCAGTAATATTTCCTGGTTTGGTTACCTCAGACGACCTCTTTGACTAGTGTGATGATGAATATTTTATTGTAGGATGCAAGAAGTCCTGAGGAGAGAAACATAGTGTAAATTTGTGCAAATGCAGCTGCAACAAACAAGTGTAAATTGATAATAATTGCATAAAGTGCTAATCCAAGACCTTTCTGTGATCCCGAATAGAATTGTAAAGCTCTTTTACCATTAGATAATTGTCCAGCACACACCTGGCCGGATTTAGGTGTGTGTGGAGACCCGAAAGTGAAGGTTTGAGGAAGCCCTCAAAGTGATGAGCAAAAAAAAAACAATTGAAGGTTCGTGGAGGCCCTCAATGGGGGCTGTGAGCCACATATAATATCTGAAAATATTACAGTATTTCCTACTGACTTGTACATCCTTGATAAAGCCTATGGACGTGAATTCGTTAAATTTTTGAACATTACGACAATTTTGTGGAAAGCTTTATATAAAAACCAGAAAAAAAGGACTAACTTTGGCTATACCGAAGTTCTAATACTCTTCACGGCCCGCCTAGTGATCCGAGGGTCTTGAAATTTATGTGGTTGGTGGATATTGGTCAGACACTTATAGTGTCCAAATTTCACTGCGTAAAGAGTGTGCGCGGAGTTTTCTTTTCGTCCCCCCTTTTCATACAAGCCTAGATCCAAATGCATGTTCTTATTAGAATACTATTGACTTGATTTACTATTACAGTTCAATTTTCTCAAAGTGAATGAATATTTTAAGGAAATCAAATATTTTTGATGATTTTATATTTTTTTGATATTCATCGGACCACTTGGATCCCATATAAACCTGGATCCAAATTCATGTTCTTATTAGAAAAACTTTTTTTGTTTTTTGCACTATTGATTTGAAATTTGGACAATGTAAGTATCATCAACCATATAAATTTCTCGGAACACTAGCAGGGGCGTGAATACTTCTTAGCCTGACGATTAATGACATCACCAATTTTCTAGATTTTTAGATGGTTCGCAAGGACCACGGAGCTACAGAAATCATCATCATAATATGTGAAATATGCGTTTTAAACGTTAGCCGCCTATCCAAATACACATCCAGGTATTAATATCCCGAATGATGTTCTAGCAGCTGGTTACCAATAAAGACTCCTGGATAAATATTTGGCCGTAAGGCGTACGTCACATTGGCATATTTCTTTTTGTTAATGCCAATATTCCGTCGTCTTTGTCAGACTTTAAAATTGTGTAGATACGAGTATTGTTGTCGCAGGGTCTCCGTGGCTTTATAAATGCACCTGTTTGTGGAGAGGATCGCAGTATCATCTGCAAACGTGTCAATGATAAAATCATAACAATCCTGTAGCGGTAAGTTCTGAGCCATTACGCATGTCTTGCGTGAACAGGGTATAGAGAGTCGATTGATGCTAGACTCCACAACATCAAGTACGACTGAGAGAGTCCTGTTACTCAGGAAGCAGTGCACTATTAATCAAACAGATTCTTGAGTTTACTGAGCATCCCGTCGTGCCAAACTCGATCGAAAGCCTGCTTAAAAATATTTTAAAAATTTCAAATATTTATATGTAGTCCCCTTCATCTCTTCTTAATATTATGTGTATGAATATTTTTAAGGAAACCAAATAAAACATCATGTTTCCGCTGCAAAAGGTTATCTTCACGGGGTTTCCTCATTCTCATTCATTGATGAACTCCTTCAGTAACTGAGCAAGAATCGTTTCGATATACAGCGATATGCAAACGACATACTTCTTCTCGTCAGGGGGAAATTTGAAGACACAATCATAGATTATAGAACAAGCTGTTCCGGCTCGCGTTGCTACCCCGTTCCGTTCCTCACCAAACTTTACTCAAACACGCTTCAGTTTATGCTAGAGTTTTCCTAAAAAAAAAATCAATAAAATCAGTCGATCGGATTCGGAGTCCATAAGGAACAGACATACAGACATAATTTCGCTTTTATATGTATAGAAAAGTGCATAAAAGTGGGACTAAAGCTGTCCAACAAGATCTTGAATCACAGTGGTGCGCCTCTCTCGCGCTTAATTGTGACAAATGTAAAACTATGTTCTTTTACCGTAAAAATTTACTCCCTGATCACATTCTAGAATGTGTCACATAATTAATAGAAATAGGGGTGTGTTAATAAATCCAAAGTTGTACATTTGGCACACATATCTCTTCTTCAATCAAAAAAGCAAGAGGCGCATTAGGATACATTAAACCTTGGTCTAAAGAGTTTACATTACTAAATCGTTATTCACATCTTTGTTTAGACCAATTATGGAATAAGCATCTTGTGTAAGGGACCCGTAGTTTAAAAAGTATAGTAGCTTATACTGAGATCCCAATTTAACCATCTATTCCAAATATAACCTTATCTAATCGTAGAGCAACTCTTGGTGTCACGTTCTTGGACAATCTAATTGTTGCAGTAACTTTTCTCCATCTTTGATTGGTAGCATACATTTTAATGTTCCTTATCGGGTTACAAGGAGGATTATTCCCCTATATTGGTTGGCACCTGTGAGTCAATTTGTTTAAAGTAAAAACCTATCGTGATAAACATCAATCAACGATATATTCTATATCCGCAGGTACCAAATTTGAGTCATACTTATTTTGGTCATATGACTCACTTCTCGATCTGGAGCCCAATCTTAAAACCGCAGTTGCTCTATGGGTCACAGTAACTGGTTGTATAACGCAACTCTACGCCGAATTAATACTCTACCCGTATTTGGGTAACAAGCAGCACCCACCACGATACTCCCATAAAGCGGCCGTATCAGCTGACCAGTACGGAAGAAGTTCCGTGGGTTCCTAACCACACCTAATTCTATTTCTTCCGATCGATCAGCTAATATACTTTATCTATCTTTTAACTCGTCTTAACCTATGAATATACATTATTTTAATCAACTTACTTGCATTCTATTCACCGATGACAATACTTAACTTAATCACATTTGCTTTATTTTATACTAAGTGACTGATGACGATAGGTCTGTAGCCGTTAAGTAGTAACTAAGTTTGTATAGCATGTCTACCAACCTCAGTAGTTCAGTTCCGGAGTGACATGGAGTCGATACCCAGTTATTTTCGGTTTTAAATCGACATCCACTCGAGTCGTTACTTATTTGGAGGTTAGTGGCGTGGAATAGAAAGTAGAAGTAGAAAAAGACCAATAAAGTAAATAAGGCAAGCGCGTACACAGTGGAGGATTTTGGAGCTTCAAACACACTAACACCCCACCCCCACCCCCACATGTGAAGAAAAATTGCAAGATTTTGGAAGTGAAACTTCTTTAGCGGTGCTGGGCAAAAAAAAAAAAAAATAATAAAAATTCTCAAGTTTTTTTGATTCTGTATCTCATGAACCGCACTAGGTAGAGACTTGATCACTAAAACCTTAAGAGACCCTTCTCTATAAAAGTGAAGTACACCTGTTAAGAAATTATAATTTACATTTTAAAACGACAGGACCACAATATGGACCAGCAACTGATAAGCAAGCAAACCTTGAAAACTGAATTCACAGATGTCAGTGTGACCGCATACAGCTATTACTAGGCCAATTATGGTCTATGTTGCATCTATTTGGTACACCAAATTATACAAAAATACAAATTGATCAAAGATTGTCAGAGTCCAAAAATTGGCTTGTGCTTATGTCATTGAAGTCATAAGAATTACTGCAAAAATTGCCTTGACTGATATTTAGTATTATCTCTTTTGAGCATTATGTAAATAAATATACTATTAAGGAAATCAAATTCTAGTTGAAATGATTATATAATTTAAAATATTGTTGCATACTTGATGGCGCATTGTAGGCATAACATGCTACATCTACTTATTACATAGTCAATCGCTTACATTTCTCCTGAGTACCATGAGTGTTTAAAACAATCAATAGGATTTTATACTCTTCACGTAGTGAATAGTATTATAAGTTTGTCCTGAAGTTTGTAACACACAGAAGAAGGCATCAGAGACCCCATAAAGTATATTATATATATATATATTTGATCAGCGCGACGAAACGAGTTGATTAAGCCATGTCCGTCTGTCCTTCTTTCTGCTGTTTATCATTCAGGTGTTGAAAAATTGCAAGATGTTTTTGTTTTCCTTTTCGAAATCAGCCTCATTGGACCACTAGGGGGGGGGGGGTGGGGGAGGGATACCTCTTAGACAAACCCAGATCAAAAACTTGTATACTTATTAGAAAAACTTTTATATTTTTTGTAATATGGAAGTGAATTTGAATACTATAAGTGTCTCATACATATTCATTAACCATGTAATTTTTAAGACCCTCGGATTACAGGAATGGGTGCCTCCCATACAAAACCCTAATTCAAATTCATCTTTTTATTAGAAAAACTTTTTTATTTTTTGTACTATGGAACTGAATTTGGATACTATAAGTGTCTGATACATATTCATTAACCATGTAAATTTTAAGACCCTCGCATTACTAGAAGGGGCACCTTCCATACAAAACACTAATTCAAATTCATCTTTTTATTAGAAAAACTATTTTATTTTTTGTACCATGGCACTCAATTTGAATACTATTATATAAGTGTCTCATACATATTCATTAACCATGTAAATTTTAAGACTCTCGGATTACTAGAAAGTGTACCTTCCATACAAAACCCTGATTCAAATTCATCTTTTTATTAGAAAAACTTTTTTATTTTTTGTACCATGGCACTCAATTTGAATACTATAAGTGTCTGATACATATTCATTAACCATGTAAATTTTAAGACCCTCGAATTACTAGAAGGGGGACCTTCCATACAGAACCCTAATTCAAATTCATCTTTTTATTAGAAAAACTTTTTTATTTTTTGTACTATGGAAGTGAATTTGAATACTATAAGTGCCTCATTAACCATGTAAATTTTAAGACTCTCGGATTACTAGAAAGGGGACCTTCCATACAAATCATGAACTTAGAACAATAATCAGATAGTATAAAGATGCGTGAAGAGTATTACAACTTCGGCATAGCCAAAGTTAATCTCATCTTTATACCTGTTTTTTTTTTTAATTAGCTAAAAATAATCGTTGAATGAATGGACTTCCAATACAAAACAGTCGCTGTCTGCACATTACATGGTTATTTATATGCCATCAAAGCACAATGATATCTCATCCTGGAAGCCACCACCACCACCATCATCACTAACACCAACAAAATGCTTCATGCTTCATGTTATTACTGTTGCTACGGTGGGCAATTTTATACCGGCGTCAATGTGTATACATCCAATGCCAATGATTATGATGATGATGATGATGATGATGATGATAATGACGATGGCAATGGTGATGGCTATGGCGATTATGAAGACTTCATCACCTACACATTAAGGTAAAAATGTTATCATTACTTTAACTTGATTGTTGTATGTACATATTTTCTTATTTAACATTGTTCTTGATGATGATGATGGTGATGATGATGATGATTATAATAACAATGATGATGATGATGATTGTAATTTGATCATAGTCCATTGTTAAATCACATCCGTTTATATTATATTATATCCTATACCGGTAATTAGCAATCTGGTGGAGTGGATGAAAAATTATATAAATGAATGAAAGGAACTAAAATATTACGATACTCTTGATGATGATGATAATGTTAATGATGATGCTGATGTTGCCTGGCTGAAAACTATAAAAGTCTGTGCAATCAAGGAAATTGCCAGTATTTAGAAGACACCGCCGCCGGTAAGAACGCCAGACACCAATTTGAGGGTGCTAAGAATGCCATGGGTAAATAATAAAATGTTCAAAAATCCGCGTATCGAATCGAACATGAACAAATGACATAATTCTCAAAATAGACAGGTCTGCTATTGGTCACCAGTCTATTGTTTGGCGCCAACTGCGGAAATAGTGCCATAGACATACATCTTCGTCAATTATACAAACAACAACAACAACAACAACAACAACAACAACAGCAACAGCAACAACATCATCATCATCATCAACAACAACAACAGCAGGAGCAGCATCATAGTCAGCATCATCATCATCATCATTCACATCATCAATATCAGCAACACCAACAGGAACAGGAACAGGAACAGAAATTGGCATTTCTAAAAGACAAAGAATTTAATGCATTAAGCGATTTGACGACCACCAGCAGCAGCAGCAGAAGTCGCTCTAGAAAATCAGAAACAACAAATATATTGGATATGATAACAACTTGTAATGAACATAAGATACTTAGTATGGAGATGCCAGCCGATTGTCTTAATACTTTCAATAATCTTGCCGCCTTGGATAAAATATCAAGTGATGATGGTGATGATGAAGGTGATGTCGATGTCGATGTCGATGTTAATGTCGATATCGATAGCGATGGCGATAACTATGATTATGGCGATATTGAGTCATCGAATGAACAAATTACAAAAATAAATAATAAACCCCCTATAGAGCAAACAACAGTAAAATTAAGAACTTCGTTAAATAAGGATGATGAAAGAACTATGATTTTCATTATGCAATCATCTAATATGGGATTGGGATTGGGAATGGGAATGGATAATGATGTAGCAACTTTGCTGCCACCACTGCCAATGTTTATGCCATCAATGTATTATAGTGAATTCTATGAAGATCTTCTACCCGATGTCAAGTCTTTGAATATAAAACGTAACAAGGGATCTGTCAGTTGCGATTGTAAAGTTACGGTTTGTCATTAAATAAGAACATGAACTGAGATACTACTTACCTATAATTTTATAGTTTTATAACAAAGATGATTTGATTTGTTTGTGTATGATTCTAATTTAGATCTAAAATAGATTATTAATAATATATTATTTTTTATTTCATCTATATTTCTTTTTAATAGAATGATCTCTTAGATCTTGGACAACAACATTTTCCACGTTATTTATTGAATGCCGTTTGTCAGGAGCGTAATAAGGCCACTGAAATAGATACGAAATGTTGGCATGGTGCCATCTGTAAGCCCCTTGAATATAAAGTAAAAGTGCTACAATTTCGTATAGAAAGTTTGCGTCGTGATCCCGCTTTAGTTTGGCTACCGGATGATCTACGTCATTTGTGGAAATTTAAAACGGTTACTGTGACAGCTGGTTGTTTTTGCGGTCATTAAACAAAATCAAAATGCAAACACCAAGGACTGATCAACTAATAATAAACTAATGGATCGATTATATTTATATACCAATAATAAACTATTCTAAATTCATACAACTTAAAATATACATATGCTATGTTTATTACTATATACGTACAAACATACTTACAAACTTAAATACTACTTACTATCAAAAATAGTCATTGCGTTTTTATTACGAGTATTTGTTTCAATAATAGACTTCATTCAATTGACTTTTTTTTTGGTACCCGTTTGAAAAGTATAATATGTCCGTCTGTACTTCTGTCTGTCTGTATGCATTAAAATCGTCCGCAAGTTTTTGAATTAGAGAGCTGACATTTTAAACGCAGCTTTCTTTTCATCATATGCAATACAATTATCGGAATCAGCCGAATCGTACGTCTCATACAAACCCAGATTCAAATTCATGTTCTTTTTAGAAAAACTTTCTATCGACTTAAAATTTGGACACTATATCCACCAACCATGTAAATTTCAAAGCCCGCGAACCACAAGAAGGGGTACCTCCCATACTAAACATGAAGAATAATCAGAAGATAAGAAAAGGTGATTGAAAAGTATTCACAAAGTCGGCACTTCTTTTTATTTGTTTTTATTTGAAATTGATATTAATGCCAAATGTTTGCGAGCATTTCCAAAAACTGAAAAAAAAACTGCAATTCAGTGAAGTCTTGTGGATGCATTATTGGTTCAAATATAGAGATTTATTGTACTTATATTATATCAAAAAATCAAGGAAAAAAAATGGTATTACAAAAACTTAGAAGAAATTCTCCATTCTTGAATTGAATAAGCAAAACTGACGACAAAACGATAGTCTACAAATTGAAAAGAAAAATAAATAAAAAAGACTAACTTTGGCTATACCGAAGTTGTAATACTCTTCACGCCCCTGCTAGTGGTCCGAGGGTTTTGAAAAATTATAAGGTTGATAGATATGGGTCAGACACTTACAGTGTCCAGATTTCAAGTCGATAGTATAAAAAACAAAACAGTTAAGTTAAGAACCTGAATTTGTATCCAGGTTTGTATGGGGGCTACCCCCTAGAGGTTGGTGGATATGAGTCAAAATCTTATAATGTCTAAATTTCAAGTTGATAGTAACATAAACAAAAAATTTGGATCTGGGTTTGTACGGAAGATACTCGTCCTGGTGGTCCGATACGTACTGCGTATGGTAAAAAGAAAGCTCCTTACAAAATTTCAGCTCTCTAGCACAAAAACTGAGGAACTAGTTTGCATACATACAGATGGACAGACAGTCAGGCGGACAGACGGACAAACGGACCGACAGACAGACGATCAGAGGGACATGGCTAGATCAACTCGTCTCGTCGCACTGATCAAGAATATATGAATATACTTAATAGGGTCTCCGATGTCTCCTTCTGTGTGTTACAAACTTCATGACAAATTTATAATACTATTTACTACGTGAAGAATATAAAAAGGTCACATGAAGGTA
>JAWNKV010000952.1:0-12121 GCA_035041805.1 Amiota mariae | reverse complement strand
CTTGGTACTAACATCTTGATTCGGATCATTCAAAAGACTCATCTCGCCTCAGACTATCGCTTCTTGCAAGCAAAAACCGCCGTGCCGTCATCCAACACCATCGTGTCACTGTCACCTTTTCTGGATGAGCGTGGTGTAATTCGAGTTGGTGGCCGCTTGAAGTACTCTACTCTTGTCTTTGAGGCTCGTCACCCTATCATTTTACCCAAGGAGCATCCTTTGACTTTTGCAATCATCACCTACTTTCATCGAAAGCATCATCATACAGGTACGCAGTCCTTGCTGTCTTCCATACGCTTGCAATTTTGGCCAATGGGAGGCATGAAGACTGTCAGACGTATTTTAAAGAGATGTATCATTTGCTGCAGGGCTAAGCCTCGACTTGTTGAACATATTATATCCGATTTGCCTAAGGAGCGAATTCAGAATGCTCGTCCATTTGCTGTTGCTGGTATAGACTACTGCGGCCCATTTTATTACAAGTCGGACGTGCGCAATAGACCGCCTCAGACATGCTATATCAGTGTGTTCATTTGTCACAACTAAAGCAGTCTGGATGGAATTGGTGAAGGACCTGTCCACTGCAACACTCCTGAGTGCTTTGAAGCGTTTCATAGCAACACGAGGCACACCAAGGTGCATTTGGTCCGATAATGCAACAAACTTTGTTGGTGTAGCACTAGTATTACTACTTGTATTATTACTATCACCTTTATTAGCATCAGATATTTGCTGAGACATCAATTTAATTTTACGCCGTTCCGTTCGTAATTGTTCACACATGCTACTATGCCAGCGCAACTCATTGAATTGAGCTCTTTGATTCAGAAGTTTTAATATAAATGAAAGACCTACAGCAAACCCATCATCAAATAATAAACTTAACTTCTGATGAGAGTTTCTTTTGTTATACGTGGATTTGTACTTCAGCATGTATTCGACATAGTTTAACATTAGAGGTGGCACAATCAAGAAGAAATTCTTCAAATGTTGATTATGTTGATTGCCAAAAAATGGTTGAAAAGCTTTTTTTAGTAGCTAAAAATAAAATCAAAAGAATATTTAAATAAATCGCAACATTTAATGCAAAAAAATTTAATATATTATAGTACTTAATTAAAGGATAATAAGTTAGTAAGTTAGAAGAAGGCGGAGTTAATTCCACAGTATTGTGAGTTCTGATTCGGTGTCCACAGTGAGTTCTGAGAGTTCTGAACAGCTGTTTATTGTTTGGATTTACATGGTTTGTCACATTGCGAGAAATTGAAATGGAAATTTCGTAAAAAATTCATGATTAAGAATATTTCACTTGCAAAGAATTCTTGCAGCCATATTTTTCATTCCTGCTACGTATTTTATTAAAATTTTGAAGAAAATTTTACAATTTTCAATTTACTTAAAATTGTTTTCTGTATCATATCGAAAATGACCAAAAAAAAAAGAAGGAAATGACCAAAAACTTCGCCGCAAAGTGACTAACATTAAAACTGAGTGCTGGCTGAGTTTAAACAGGAATCAAGCAGAACACAGTGTTCTCGATACTACACAACAACAAATTTCGTTCATTTTCCTTATTTTTGTTGTCGTCAGAACTCTGTGTTCTGCTTGAGTTCTGCAAAACTCTGAGTTTTAATCACTTTGAAAACGCTATGATACTCAATTACCTTTGCTAATGGGAATAAAAAGTGAATTATAATCTATTATAACATGAAATATTTCTAGAATTAAGGAACTACTCTTCTTTCCAGTTACCAGAACGTTTTCAAGTTACTTGGCAAAAAGGTAAACAATTCGCTTCAATTCAAGTCATCCTTATCAGCAAGTCCTTTCAATTCAAGAGATTTTTATCAGCAAGTCGTACAATTCACGCATATGTTATAATATATATTAAATAATATGTTCAGGTATGTTCTATCTCATACCTATTACGGTTCATAAGATAGAGCAAGTGTCGGACGGACAACGAAATCTTAGTAATAGTGTCCCGTTAGCTCCTATAGGTACGGAACCCCAAAAACGACGAGAACAGAAAGGAATCATGCAAGTGTATCTCTTTTGGAATCAATTCATACCAATTCAATTACGGTTTTTTTCTTTTGATTAGTATTTTAAATAAACCTCGATTAGTTAAAATAAGAATGGGTCGTGGAAATGCATTAAGAATCGCTGAAAAAGGCAAAATTATTGCCTACAGTGAATGTGACTGAAATATCGGAAATAATCGGTAGAAGTCGAAAAGTGATTCGTAATTTGATTCACAATAAAGAAACTTATGGAAAAAATATGAAAAGTTGTACACATAGTGTGCTCTCTGCGCGAAGCATCGAATTCCAAGATTTCGTCGATAAAATTAGAGCTAATACTGGAGTCCATGTTAGTAAAACCACTGTCTGGCGCACTATTTCGAAGGCTAAACACCTCCAACGTCTACAGTTGAAAAAAACCACCACTCAAGATACTCGTAAATTGGATCGTTTTCACAGCCGAGTCAGTGAAGTAATGGTTTAGGAAGCTATATCCTATTACACCTGCGCACTTCAATCTTTATCGCCAAAAATTAACGCTAAATCTTACCATGACGTTCTAAAAAAAGGGGTTCTCGTCATTTGACAACGTTTTGGACCTTTTCCATGGATTTCCCAACATGGCAACGCACCTATGTACACTGCTCGTTTGATTAATTCGTGGAGGGAGGGAGAAAATGTAATTTTTTTTAAATGGCCACCATACTCGCCGGACCTTAACATAACAGAAAATAATTGTGGGTGATTAGTTCAAATAATTTATGAATCTGGAAAACAGTATTTAACAAAAACTGAACATATTGAGGTCATCCAAAGAGCCTGGGCTTCAATTTCGCTTGACTTAATCGAAAACTTATAGGACTCAATACCAGATAGAACTTTCGATGTTATTTCAAACACAGGAGGCTCAACCCATTACTAAAATCATTCAATATACTTCGAATTTTAAACTTTACAATTAAAAAAAAAATTTAAAAAAAGACTAACTTTGGTTATGCCGAAGTTGTAATACACTTCACGGAACCTTTCTATCTTATTATTGTGTTATTGTAAGTTTCTATTTTATCTATCAATGTTTAAAAAAAAATAAAAATAAATAAAAATAAAAAGACTTGTAAAAAAAATTGTGTCTCGAACCTATGACGTGATCTCACGTACGCATTATTGTGCATATACTCAACCGACGCCTTAGCACCTTTAAAAGTTTGTCATTTAATGTGGGTTTGTATGGGAGATACCCCTGCTGATAACCTTTAATATCATGAAATTGTGGTCCGATTCGGCTGATTCCCGGACTTGATCAGCGTTTGGTAAAATGAAACCTATGTACGAAATTTCAGCTCTTTTCAGTGTTACAAACTTCATGACAAACTTATAATACTATTCACTCCCGTGAAGAGTATAAAAAGACTTACTTTGGCTATTCCAAAGTTGGTATACTCTTCACGCGCCTGCGAGTGGTCCGAGGGTCTTGAAATTTATAAGGTTGGTGGATATGGATCAGACACTTATAGTATCCAAATTTCATGTCGATAGTACAAAAAACAAGAAAAATCGGCCAAGTGTGAGTCGGACTCGCACACGGAGGGTTCCGTACCATCGTACAAGATTTTTTGCTTAAAATATAAAATTATGTTTACATTTAATAGTCTAAAAGTATACTACAATTAACAGCTCAAAGTATACTACAAAAAACAAAAAATTGTTAACAAAAGGTTAAATTAAAGAACAATGCTTCTAAAAATGTATAGTTTTAGTATTTGTCGTTCTACACACAACTCTACCTATTACGGTTCATGAGATAGAGCAGGAGACAGACGGACGGACGGACATTGTAAGCTTAGTAATAGGGTCCCGTTAGTTCCGTGTGGTTACGGAACCCTAAAAATGAGGCGAGTAAGAAATATTTGAAAATCAATCAAGTCGCCTTTGACAAACATCTCTTCAGTTCAGCCAATCAGTATTCATACATTTTTTGAGAAGGAGAGGCAGGATAACGTCTGCTCAGATATCTAGTTGTTAATAAGCCACGAAAGTTTTTAAATTTATCAAAAAATTTGCACTTATTTAGGCTCAACTTAAAATTAAAAAAATCTATATATATAAGTTTATAATTCATAACTTGAATTATGTTTAGCATACAAACATAATCTTTAAGTATGATTTAGTAGTTAGTACTCTCGCTTTTGTTCGATATAACTACATATAAACGATTTGGCAAAGACTTAATTTCAAGCGAAATTGTTGTCCTGGATTTTTTAAAGGCAACAATTAGTGTCGCAGAAACGTAATATTGCCTCGCAATCTCATACACCAATAATACGTTTTACAGTACCCACACTAGCATTTACACCTCATTCTTCCCTGATATTGGCAGCAGAACGTTTGGGAAGAAAGAAAAACAATGGTAATTTTTTTGGTTAAAGCGTAGAGAAAAATACAAAAAAAGAATAACTTTGGATATGCCGAAGTTGTAATACTCTTCACGCCCCAGCTACTGGTCCGAGGGTCTTGAAATTTATAGGGTTGGTGGATATGGGTCAGACACTTATATAGTCCAAATATAGTATAAAAACAAACAAAAAATTCTAATAAGAACCTGAATTTGGGTCTAGGTCACTTATAGTGTCAAAATTTCAATTCGATAGAACAAAACAAAAAAGTTTTTCTTATAAGAACTTTCATTTGGATCCCGGTTTGTATGGGGGTTCGACTGAGTGCTAGAGTGTAAAAATGATGTGTCAAAATGGGTGTAGTTCTACTAACACCCACAAAAAATGTCTTAGCATTTTTAGTTGTTTATAAGTATTTGAACCATAAAGTGAAAGCTATTAGAAAGATAATAAAGAGATAGATGAATATAACTACAGTACACAGTTCATATCAAAAAAAACAACAAAAAATCCATCGTTGAAAAGCATACATATTACGATTGTTGAAAAATTGTCTTGCTGTATTTCCGTCATAAGACGTTCCACTTCCTCCAGCTTTGGGTTTGCCTAATATGAATTTCTGTTTCCCTTCTTGAGATCGGATTAGCCAAATTTTGTATCTAATCTGTACGATATGTGTAGAAAATATGCAAATATTCGCATGTATGAATGTAATGGCGACAGCCCAAATTAATATCGTGCTTCGTGAACTTCTCTTTGTATGCATCTAACTAATAGCGTTTCCACAGTGAGTAAAATGTTGTGTGTTCAGATTTGGTGGCCGCAGTAAGTTCTGAGAGTTCTGAAGAGCTGTTTTTTGTTTTGGTTTTACTTGCCAAACAAAAGTTTGTCGAATTGTAAAATATTGAAATGGAGATTTTGTAAAAAATACGTGTACATGATTCAGAACAATTAGCAGTGTGCGCAAACAATTCTTGCAACTATTAAAAAATTTAAAAAAATTTACAAATTGAAATTTACTTTAAATTGTTTTGTCATGCACAAAACAGACAATTCCTACCACTACTACAGAGTGACCAGTAATAAAACTGAGTTCTGGCTGAGTTCAAGCAGAACACAGAGTTCTCAATACTACAACAACAACAAATTTCGTTCATTTTCCCTATTGTTGTTGCCGTCAGAGATCTGTGTTCTGCTTGAGTTCTGCAAAACTCTGAATTTTACTCACTGTGGAAACGCTATAAATCGTTCAACAATGAAATAACAGAGAAACTGCGTCACACATAGATAAAACTGCTTCAAAACAAAGAGCTTGGGTTACTTTATGGAATTCTACACGAGCCTATGCAGGTCTCTGCAGCTAAACTAAACACTTTAATAATCTCAAAATATTAACAAAGCATATGTAAATAAATTATTCAAGGACGAGGAGGGGAACACGACTAAAACTTTAAGTGAAATTCTAAAATAAATACGAAAAACCAAGAATGTACTAGTTGAAAAAAATGTTTTTTTTTTTAAAGTACACCACAATTTAAAAATACTTATTGTAATAATACCTTTATGTTCAATATCCATTTTTCTAATTTAAGTTTGAAGACTTTAAAATGTTATTAACAACCAAAAATTAACCACACTATCACGTTACTTACTGAACAATTGAACACCTGATGCTATTTTTAGAAAGTACCGTTACAATCAAAAGTAAACAAATTTACATTTAAGAGTTTTGATCATATGAGAGACTGTCTATATCAGTGTTTTTCAAAGTGTGGATTGTAGGGGGTTGCAGAGGGTCAAGAAGCCTCAGTAAACAAAATAAATCATAATTACATATTTATTAAGGAAATATTAAAGGATATTTATTATTAACAAAGTTAAAAAACAAATACCCACGAGCCATATTGCGTTAACCAGATTCTCCCATCGCGGAATCGTTTTTGCTACATTAACAATTAAATCGTTTTCTAAATATAGGCGATTTGTCTGTTTGCTTTTTATTTGGGTCATTGATGAAAACGTCAACTCGCACAAGTAGGATGTGGCAAATGGAATCAAACACTTCAAAGCTTTTGTTGTTAATTCTGGGTATTTTGATTTCTTTTAACCAAAATAAATCCAAATTGACAGACTTGAATTCCAAGTGTAACATTCCATCGGCAGATAATTCCCGCAGTTTTTCTTTTAGGTTAGTTGCCAAACTTGCCTTATTTAAAGCTACATTTAAAAACGGATTTATTATCCACCTTTGCGCAATGTTTTTTGATAAATACTGACATTTCGAGAAATACTGACATAATTCATCTTTTAAATTCTGCAAGACCATTTTTATACCAGGTACATGTGAATTAATCAAAAAGAATCGAAGTTGTTTTGATTTATAGATGATAACCATAAGTTTATTTTTTTGTAAACCCATGGATTTTTTCCTTAGCGGTAATGACATTTTCAAGCAGTCCTCGAAGGCTTTTATTCAAGGCATTTAAATGGTTGAATAAGCCAGAAATAAAAGCCAGGTTTAAAAGAAATTCGGAGTCACGATTGAATTTGGAATATTCTGACCTCGCTGTAAATACAACAGAAGTTCAAAAACTCTTGTCAGTACTTTGCCTCTCGATAACAACTTAACCTCCGTGTGGTAAAGTAAATTTTGGTGGAATGAACCAATTTCTTCATAAATTATTTGAAACAATCGTGTCTATAACGATTTTCCTTTAATAAATTTCACTATTTTTATAATTATATTGAGAACTTTCCTGCAATCCTGTGGTAAGGTTTTAGCCGCAAGAGCTTGGCGATGAAGAAAACAATGCACCCAACAAGCATTTGGCATTAGTTCTTTCAGTCTGGTAATAAATCCGTAATTCGAACCAGTCGTGGCTTTTGTTCCGTCATGAATTTCTTCGCCCTATCGACATTACTGTCTTGTGTAACTTCAAGAAACATGTTATATAAGCACTGACCTGTTGTATAGGGTCATAAGTGTCCGCGGTTTTTTGGTACAATTTCGAACAAAAATTTACTTTATTCAAAATCAATTTCAATCAAGTACATATTGGCCATTATTATCTATGGCCTTTTGCCATTTTCCGGGTAGCTTCATAATCTCATCGATGAAGAACTTCTGTGGTCATCAGCGAAAAACTTGGACAAGCGGCTCTTCGGTCGTCCAATTTTTTACAATGAAGAGAGTTTTGCAGAGACCGAAACAAATAGTAGTTAGAGGGTGCAAGGTCTGGGCTATACAGTGGATGCATCAAAACTTCCCAACCAAGCTCCGTCAATTTGTTTCGGGTCATCAAAGATGTGTGTGGCCTAGCTTTGTCTTGATGGAAGGCAACTCCCTTTCCGTTGGCCAATTCTGGTCGCTCTTTCTTGATTGCTTCATTCAAACGGTCGATTTGTGCACAGTAGAGAACCGAATTGACCGTTTCGCCATGTTGTAGCAGCTCATAACAGATAGTTCCCTTCCAATCCCACCAAACACTCAACATAACCTTATTTGCCGTCAATCCAGGCTTCGAAGTTGTTTGTGGAAGGTCACCGACCTTTGCCCATGATCGCTAGCGTTGGATATTCTCGTATTTAATCAATTTTTCATCGCCCGTAATGATTCGCTTTAAAAATGGTTCCATTTCGTTACGTTTCAGCAGCTGATGGTTATTCGGTCAACTAAATTTCATTGAGTTAATTCTTGTGGCACCCAAACACCGAGCTTCTTTGAGTAGCCTGATCTTTTTAGATGATTACTGAGTGCCTCCGCTGACTCCTGACAGCTTCTTGCTCCATCAGTTGCAAAATTTCATCGACTTTTTCAGTGACCGGTGCGAGGTGCATCTTTTACATCAAAATTTCCGGAATGGAGTAACCGTAAACTCCACAAACTCCACAAATTTCGGCATGTTTTTGCAGCGTTTTTCCCTTTTTAATAGTAAAAAAACATCACATAGCGTATTTCTTCAGATATTTCACTCATATTCAAATCAGTATAACTTTTAACACAGCTGTCTTCACAAAAAATTTAGCTTGAAATGTCACCTTTCAAACACGTGTTTGTTTGACACATTCAGATTAGTGTTGCCAGATTTATGGATACCAACACCACCTAGTAGCAAAAAAAAACGCGGAGACTTTTTAAGTAACCCATTATTTGTGGGAAGAGCTTTACAAAACAAAATTTCTTCCATCAATATTTCATTGGATTCAAAACGCACAAAAGCTACAAACTGCGCACAACCCGCAATATTCGTAGATATTTTTTTTTATATTTTCAATGACTTGAACATGGTCGCCATATCACTTATCCTGCGTTGAATGCTATTGTCAGGCCTTTTGAGCTTTTAAACCTCTTATTTGCCAATTATAATTTCTGCTATATCTAAAAACGCTGATAAAATTCAATTTTTTGGGGATTTCCTGCTTTAGCCACACGAGAAGCTAGTCGATAACTAGCTAGCAAAGTTTTTCATTTAGATTGGACATCTGTACTACACCAGTTTTTTGAAGTTGATGGACCTTCAATTTTCTCTCAAAAAAATCCAACGGTTTGTTTTTTTCATTTGGATGTTTTGTGTTGAGGTGGCGTACAAGTTTTGATGGCTTCATGCCTTCACTTGATAAAGTTTCGAAGAAAATAACGCACTGCGGTTTATTTTCAATCACACTGAATCCGAATTTTAAATAATTGTCATCATACTGACGTTTTTTCTTTGGTTTCGTCTCACTACTCTCACTAGCGCTAGCACTAGAAGTTGATCTTTTTAGAAATTTATCCATTTCCAATAATTATAACAAGTCACTTCAATAAATCCAAATAAAGTGCGCGAAATAAGTAAATACATAGGTCAAACAGCCTTTACGTTGTGTTGTCCACAAAATGATTTTTTTTTATTCCCTTTCCTTTTATATTTCGTTCGCAATGTGCTCTCGCGATGAGCAAAGGAATTTGTAAAAGTACCGCTGAACGAAATAAGTAAATAGGACAGATTAGTTTCTTCTAATATCTTATTGACAATTGCCATTTTATTTCTTTGTGTAAGTTACACGAAGCCAACGGAACAACAGTTTACGTGATAACGAGACGATGCGAAGACGAGGGCAGCGACGCAGCTACTTAACTTTAGATAGCTCTAGGGTGATTCTTTTGCTTATCTCTAGTTTTAGTCAGTTAGAAATCAGCAGTCGACTCAATAGGTGCACAGCTTTGTCACCAATAATAAATAATTAAATAAATTGTCTTACAGTATTTAATTTGTACAAATAAAAAATAGCTGATGGAAATCCGCTGACATAAAAAAAGGGAAGAATTTTTATGATGGATTTTTAGTCGGCGTAATCACTACTACTTGTTGTGTGTGAACGGTTGGCAGTCAATACGACAGTCAAGTGAATGGCTGTAATGCCATTATTGATAACTGTGACAGGCGAATTGGAAGTGTTTTTGACTGCCGTTGTACCCATCTTGTCAGTTTATTGGCGAAAGCCATTACAATCAAGTTGCCCATTGGTTTAAATGCACCTTAAATTATGTAAGTATTTAACCGATGCGTAACTATGAAATTAAATAAAAATGTTTAATATTGGAAAGTCAATCAAAGTTACAGACGTTCAGACAGACGTGCTAAATTGATTCGCCTTTTTCTACTGATCACGAATATACAGACATATCCATATATGTCATATAAGTACGGGATATAAAAATAACTATATAAAAATTGTATAGCATAGTTTGTTTTTAAAGGAGAATAAGAGTTACCTCAAAATATTCTGTGCAATCATAGAAATTACATAAAATATTCTCGAGACAATGATAGAGATTTTGTGCTGAATTCTTTGTTACTTCATGTAGTTGTTGTCCATTATTATCGTAATCACTCCAATCAAATTGTCTTTTAAAATTTGGTAAAAATATCCCACTCCAGTAGATGGCATTTTTACAACCAGAACGAACTAAACGTATATAACCCATTGTATTACCTAAAAAAAAATATACAGCATTACTTTGTAACTATTATAATTCAATTAATTTTATTTCTTTTTTATACTCTTCACGCAGTGAATAGTATTATAAATTTGTCATGAAGTTTGTAACACACAGAAGGAGACGTCGGAGACCCCATATTCTTGATCAGCGCGACGAGACGAGCCATGTCCGTCTGTATGCAAACTAGTCCCTAAATTTTTGAGCTAGAGAGCTGAAAAAACCTTTTTGTTTTTCATACTATCGACTTGAAATATGAACACTATAAGCTTCTGACCGATATCCACCAACCATATAAATTTCAAGACCCTCGGACCACTAGGGGGGTACGCTCCATACAAACCGGGATTCAAATGAAAGTTCTTATTAGAACAACTTTTTTGTTTTTTGTACTATGGAACTGAAATGGACACTATACATTCTGTCAAAAAAGTACCGGGAATTTATAAATATAACAACATTTTTACCTTTAATCATCCAAATTTATTGGGTCGCCTTCAAAATAGGCACCATTTGCTCCAGTACATCTATGCCAACGGCATTTCCAATCATCGAAACATTTTTTATAGGCGCTTTCCGGGATGGCCTTCAGTTCACGCGCCGAATTTTGTTTTATGGCTTCAATGGACTCAGAACGGGTGCCACGAAGCGGCAATTTTAGTTTTGGAAAAAGGAAAAAGTCACAGGGGGCCAAATCAGGCGAATACGGTGGTTGTTCAATGATGTTAGTTGAGTTTTTGGCGAGAAAATCCTTCACAATCGTAGCTCGGTGAGACGGCGCGTTATCGTCGTGCAAAATCCACGAGTTTTTCGCCCACAATTCTGGCCGCTTCTTACGGATACGCTCACGCAAACGTCTCATAACGCCTAGGTAATACTCCTTGTTTACCGTCTCACCCTCTGGAACGAATTCGTAGTGCACTACACCACGGATATCGAAGAAAACAATTAGCATCACCTTGACTTTCGAGCGGCTTTGGCGTGGTTTTTTCGGTTTCGGCTCATTTTTTCCCAACCATTCCGATGCTTGCTGGCTTGTTTGTATGTCGTATTCATACACCCACGTCTCGTCACTTGTAATGATGCGTTCCATGAATGTGGGATCGGAATTACAGTGATCCAGCATGTCCGAAGCGACCTGTTCGAGATAGCGTTTTTGAAGAAAATTCAGCTCTTTTGGCACCAGTCGCGCGGCCACCTTTCTCATGCCCAAAATATCAATCAAAATCGTACGTGCTGACTCGTGGGATATGTTGAGCTCATGTGCTATCTCTCTCAAGCTGGTATGACGGTTTTCGAGCACCATTTCCTTAATTTTATCGACGTTATCGTCGGTAGAAGCCGTCGATGGGCGTCCGGAACGAGGCAAGTCTTTGACCACTTCACGACAGTCTTTGAAGGCTTTGTACCACTCATATGCCCGAGTTTTCGTTAGAGCATTATTGCCAAAGGCCTTTTGTAACATTCTCAATGCATCGGCACACGAAAATTCATTCGCGACACAAAACTTTAAACAAATTCTTTGTTCAACGAAATCACCCATAGTAAAAAATCGGCACGCACTATTGACATCGACTTACTTAACCAGCTGCTGTAAACAAACTGGTTGACAGATCCCGCTCAAACTTGGCATAGTACTTAAGGACAGTTGTACCAACCTAGGAAAAAAAATTTACCTGCCTAGATTACCCCGCCAGATTTAAATCGACAATTCCCGGTACTTT